>BEXV01000924.1:62456-92480 GCA_003118195.1 Hemicentrotus pulcherrimus
TCCTCTTTTTTTTCTGAAATCTACTGTGGAAAAAGTATATTAATGGACTATTCCTACTTTTGCCTTGAGTGATTCCTGATATTTGCTTTGAAAGGTCGACAGGTATGAACAGTTTGTGCAGTGTGGAAGTTCTTCTCTCCTCATCATTTATCATATTGTTGTTGACTAGGTGGAATGGACCAAGGATGGCAAGCCCTTCACTGGCAACGATAATGTCAGACTCGATGTGGATATGGGCACGAGGAAACTCATCTTCGATCAGGCTGAAGCCGAAAATGCAGGCAAATACACATGCAAGTTTGGCAAGCTGGAATCTACAGGAAGTGTTGCTGTCATTGGTGAGTAGACGGAATTCACATCAAACTATCCTTTTATATTTTTATGAAACAAGAGCCTCTCCCTCAAAGGAAATAACTGTTTGTCAAAGTCATCTTTTCTTCTCTCCATTGTATTTTTAAAGGCTATTCTGAATATTTGAAAACATGGGAGAATGATGCAGGAGTTATATGTTTGAATTATGTAATGCATATAATTTATTGTGTCTGTATTTCCTCTAAAAGTTTCTTTTAATGTTTTCCCTTTTTCAGCTCATTGAAACAGATGTTAATAGCGCTTATTACATATTTAATTTTATTGACATTATCAAACTATGATGTCAATCATCCTTTTGCGAATCCTTTCTGATTGATATTAGCTTCGCATTGTGAAAACTTGCTTGGCATGCATAGTATGAACCAACATTATCTTAAATATAATCTTCCTTTGACCCTTGACAGAGGCACCCAGCATGTCTGCCAAGCTAGCACCTCAATCGGAGGTCTTTGCTGGCGAGGACTTTGAACTCGTCACCCAGGTAACTGCTCCCGAGGCCGAGGTCTTCTGGTTCAAGGACAACGCCCCTCTGGAATCCTCGGACAAGTTTGAGGTCATCTCCGATGGCAACACCAGGAAGCTCATCATCCATGAAGTCCAGCCGGAGGACAAAGGTCGCTATGCCTGCGCCATGGACGAGGCCAATGCCACCTACTCAACGCTCAAGATCCAAGGTAGGTGCACAGTTTCTGCCTCTTTTTTTCTTCTAAAAGCATGGAACGAGTCCGCAAAAAAAACAACACAATTTTTCACTAAAGTTATCTGTATCTTGAAAATGATCAAATATGTACTGTCCTTTGTCCAGAAATGTTATACCTCGTGTCATCTAAGATGGATAGTTTCTTTCAGACTTTTCCCTCCTTTGTTGGTTTGTTCTATACCTTTACTAGTGCATGATGTATACATACAAAATGTATTGTAGTCCAGTATGAAACAAAAATCCAAGGTGCATTTTGTTCATCTAAATGTAGATTATTCTCTTCTTTTGTTTCATACCTATTTCAAGACGTGCAAAGCGAGAAAGTTAATGATTGTGTTGACATAGCTTAGTCAGCACTTTGAGAGAATAGACTGTATAATTTTTTTGTTTGGTTTGTTTCGAGAAAATGAAGGAGTTTCTCTCACAGTATGTTCTGATGCATGTTCAGTACATGTTTTAAGTATATTATCAATAATTAATAAGTATAATTGTCAAATAAATATATCCAGCGAAAGTGAAATGCACGTAGGAATGGTCAAATAACTATCTTGCATGAAGAATGATTTGTCCTAGATGCACAATCTGGGGGGTGTTTCACAAAGGTTAAAGTCGAACTTAACTCTAAGTTGGACTTAAAAAATAATGGAGAGCCATATGTAGCCTTAAAATAAAATATATTCAAAAGCAAAAAATCAAATATTTTAGACTTTTTATGAATTCCACATCAAGAATATGAAATCTCCTTGATAATAGAAAATATGAATGATTTGAATCAACATCTAATGCCTTTTACAATAACTTTTACAAAATATTTTCATAGATGCTAACGGCTTTCCATAATTGTTAAGTCCAACTTAGAGATAAGTTCAACAATAGGATCTTTGTGAAACACCCCCCTGGAGTAACTTGAGCACCAAGGCCAGCATTGTTGAAAGCAGACTGCTTTAAAAGCCAGATTTAAAACCAGACTATAAAGTTGATTGAGTTTTATGTCGCTGAATTATAAGGCACCTTGTGTCAACCTCTTCAACCAGTTAATATTAAAGTTAAAACTGAAACAAATCTCATGTCATGAATTTATTTGTATTTTAAGACTCAATAAGATTGATTTTAAAAGTACAGTGATTATACATAGTGGAGAGTTTATTTTGTTCATTTATTGAACCATATAAAAGCAAAACATGCAAAAGAAGAATAGAAAAATACATAAAACGTACAAAAGTTCGAAATTTGAATGCTCCATAATTTGATAGAGTACGTCTTGAACCAGTTTGGCTCTGTCCACTTTTTACAATGCTGGCCTTAATCATTTAATATGCACATTTTTAAAATACTGCCTTGGAAGTCCCTTATTAGTGCCTTATGGCATGGAGAATCCCTTAGTGATCCTTTAAAGGAAGAATAATCTTATCTAGTAAATGACAGAATGTATGAATTCAGACACTACTTCTATCTGCAAATATTAACCCTTTCAATGCTTGTAAGCATCAAATTTTAAGGTAACCCCATTGATGCTGATCATCAATTATAAAACGTCCCTATAAACTTGATAAAAAATGCTGTGCTCTCATCTTTTCTAATTAACATGCATATATCTCTTAATTACTCATATTTCAAACCAAAAAAAAAAACCCCTCAGCTGCACCAGGTAAGTCTTTGGTACTGTCTTATTTAAAGAATACACATTTTCGCTGTTTTAAACAAAATTTGATTTGACATCTTTTCAGCGTTTCTGTTCACAGATTAACAAAATGTTGTCTTTTTTTTCTAATATCACTTTTGTTGCTGAGTGTAATATTTTTAAGAATCTGGAGAAGCTGAGTGATTGGACATTTGATGAAGTATTACTGCTTATATTTGAGAAAATTAAAGATTTGTTGTCATGATCTAAATATCTGTATTAATGTTTTTTTTTTAAAGAAGTTATATTACATAAGAAATAATATGTACTTACCACTACTATATGAAACTAGGGTAATTCTGGATGAAACAAAAAACTAAAAATAAAGCATTTGTATTTGATTACAACAAAAAAAGATATACAAAAGTATCTGTATTTCACATTTAAATTTAAGAAACATTACAAAGTTAAAAATGTATGCTCAATAAATCCATTAGGAAATGAAGAAAATTTCTAAAAAGGTGAGATAAAGAAACAAATAGATGTTCATGTAAAATGTACATCTAAAAGATAAGTTGCTTAAATTAATGGTGACCTTAAGAAAATCAAAAAGTTAATTTTGATTGTAAACTTTAATACATAAGAGTTTCAGGCAATCTGTATGCTATGCAGAATACAAATAAGTGGTATAATTCTGTTAGCTGTTAGTTAAATTGTTAAGTAGTTGGATTAGGGTATATTTCTGATGAGCTATGCCCATTGCAAATGTGTGAGACTGTGTTAGGCACACACATTCAATGAGCTTCCCATCTTAAGCCTATTTTCTTTTATTCTCTCTATTTGGATAGTTAAACTGATTTAAACGAAATGAGAAAGTTTTTGTCATTTTCAATAACAGATAGGCTAAAATATCTGCTTTCATTGACTTTAAAAAGAAAGGAGACATTTCTCCATCTAATCCCAGAAAAAATGGAGGCATTTATGTTGGCCAATTGCTGGATAAGAGTCAAATGCAAGTGTTCCCTAATGGTTTACATGTATGATTTACTTGGAGAGAGAAAAAAATCTTAGCCTGTATACTAGGACTTCTTTATCCATGCATAATATAGTTTTAGGAAGGGAGCTCATTTTGTTGTGCATTAAAGCTTGATGTGTTGGGCGACAGAAAGTTTACATGACCCTACTGGTGTAGAAGAAGACCCAAGAATAGTGTATATGTATCCAAGAATGACCTGTAAAGAAACAATGCTTTCAGTCAATATGTAAGTTTTTTGGAAGAAAGTGATTTTCAAGAAGAAAAAAAAAATTATAAAAAAAATTATAAAATTTGACATCCATTCCAGAATATTCGCCTTGATAGAAATTTATTTATGGAAAATAATGGAATTTATATGAAACCCCAACAAACCGTGACTTTATTGAATATATATAGACAAAAAGTTTGTAATGTTTCTGAAACTTTGTAGCCTATTGATACTGCTTTATTGGTTTATCATTGTTGGATTCCTCGATAATATGCTCACTTAAAGAACAATTTAAATTTCCTACACAGGAAAATACCTCTAAATCTTTAAGCAAGGTATCGTTACATGTGCCTGGGTCTTGGTCTACATTTTTGTAGGGCTAGATTGTGAATTCCTTTTGGCTCGCAACATGCCAGGTAGAAAAATGCACCAAAATCTGGGAGCATTTTCACAAGGTTTTAACGCCATCTGTTTCAAGTTGTATTATATATGTTTTACAAATTATTTCTCAACAGAATATTATCTGTGTACAATAATGATGTTAAGTGTTCAAAGTATATAATGTCTTTAAACTTGCTCTGTGTGGTTGACATTAAAACAATAATTTGTAAATATAGAACGATCTCTAATTGAGGAGAGAAGTCACCTCAAATGCGCTCTCTGATTTGTGGAAATGACTGATCATTGTAAGAGCATAGCAGTCCAAGTTCCTGAAAAATAATGGATTCATGCTTTTATATATTTCCCACTATAAAATCAGAATTAACGGTGTTGAGTCTACTAGGTGATTGTAGATGTAAATGAATTTAATTTGATATTTACATTTTGATATTAAACATTATAATAGTAACAGACTGACTCATAACACTAAAGCTCTAACCTTTTTTTGTCTTAATAAAATTAAAAAGACTTAAGTGGCATCATAGAAGCTGATTAAAGATGGAAAACAGTAGTTTTTACTTGTAAGCTGAAAATCCTTACAGCTTTTGGTGCATTATTCTGCTCCTTATGGCAAGCTTCAATGAATGGGATAAGGTGCTGCCGTGTTACTGCAAGAAAAAAGAAAATGAAATGAGAAAAAAACAAACAATAGATGCTGTTTAGGCTGTAAGTGACTGGCATTAATATGTTCTTAATTGCTTCATCTTTTGTCAGCTGTTCCTGATAATCTAATACTTGATGTAGCAAATTAGTCTTGTGCTGTACATATAACGCTTTTTATGTTTCTTAAAAGTAAGGTTTTTTTTTAAATGGGAGGCTTCGCTTTAATATTTGCTGGCAGTTCCTCTTTTGGGGTGTCATTTATGCTGTTTTCTTGTCTCGTTTCAAGTGAGAGCTTTTGTTTGATGCAAAGTTAATCCGATACCATGAGCTGATTGTATGCTAAAAAATAAAAAGAACCGCAACAGTTACAGAGAGCAACACAAATACTGTTATTTGATAACACTTAAACAATTTTTAATTTTTTTTTTTATTAACACCTCTTTTTATGTTTGATGATGAAGTACCTCAATAATATAGATCTAGGTACAATTCAATTTGATACAAAATTCAATGTAAAACAACTATTACCCAAGCAAATTATAATGATTACAAGTTTGAATAGAAGATATTTGAAGTCATACTTTGAAACTTTTGATTCAACAGATGATTTGATGCGACTTCTTCTTCTGTTTATTGAAGTCTTTATTCTACCAAATTAAAAATCTGATTTACATCAAATGCCTTGTTATTTTTAGCTCTTAAAACTTGCTAAATGCATGTTAACAACAGGTTGCTCTTGAATCAAGTAGTTAACATCAAAGTATAAAATTCAAATAAGGGATGGCATTTTTTTTGGTAGGATTTTGCTTAAATCTCAGCCTCTATCAGGTTGGTTCTAGGGCATGTATTGGCCTTTTTTTTAGGAAAATTGAGTGAAATCAACTGGTCTCCTAGATTAATGAGTATTGGCAAAAACTTAAAACATTTGCAAGTGATTGTGATGTTATTTTGAGAATCATTACAAAGTTATATTGTACGTATAATCTGTAGGAAATCCAGACCGTGGTATTTCAGTCTTCCTCAGTTGCAAAACTGTGTTGATCAATGCAGTTTGACAAAGACTAATATCTTATATTGATGGTATGCTCTCTGATCCCCTTAACAGAAAAGCCAAGCCTGAAGGTAGACACCCTCAAGGACGTAACAGCAAATGCTGGTGAGCAGGTTGAGCTCTACCTGGAGATCTCAGGCTCCCCTGCCCCGACCGTGGAATGGACCAAGGGCACGACCAAGGTCTCAGAGAGTGACAATATCCAGATCGTGTCCACGCCCAACGATGCCACCTTGGTGATTAAGAAGTGTGCGAGGAGCGACACCTCGGAGTACACTGTCAGCATCAGCAACAAGCAAGGAAGCGAGAAGGCCTCCGTGAAAGTCAAGATCATTGGTGAGTACACTCTAGAGAATACTAAATATTTTTCTTTTTTCGCTTGAAAGTAGGTTGTTTCTATGATTCTCTTGACTTTTGAGCCTTTAAAGTACATTTTGCAGTGATGTTGGTGCACGGCCATGCACAATGCCTAAAGTTCCTGGTATTGTGCATGGTAAATACATAATCGGCTGGCCCTGTTCAGCTAAAGTGCACATGAAACGCACTTAATCTGCATACATTAAAAAAAAAAAAAAAATTTCTATGAATAATTAGTCTAGGAAGGAACCAGATGACAGTTAAAAGAAAATTAAAAGTATCTTATTCCCAGAACCTTTGGTTTCATGTTTATAGGAGGCCACTATAAATACACTAATTGATGCTACACGGTACAAGCCTTAAGCAAACTTTGGGCCCTGAGGTAAAAGATTCAACGTGAATGTCAAAGAAACTTCCACAGACAATTAGAGTCCTATTGTATATTGGTTTATTATGATGTTTCCTCCCATACCAGATCTCCTATCCTTGACCTTTATATCTTTGACCTTTGTCCTTGACCTTCTGTATTTGACCTTTCAATGCAGATCTCCCTGGATCCCCTACCGATGTCAAGGTGACAGCCTACAGTGAGGAATCTGTCACCCTTAGTTGGGTGGCCCCCACGGATGATGGCGACTCTCCAGTCTCTCACTACCAAGTGGAGTACAAAGAGAAGAGGGCAACCAAATGGGAGGTAAGCTATCACCCGGTCCACTGTAATCCAGTATACTCTGAACAGCTGTTGACCATGTGTCCTGGGGACCTATTGACCATGTGATTCAGTCGTGGACACAGGTTCAAAAATGTGACACGTCTTTCGGATAGTGACGTTAGAGGTCGGTCCCCAGACGTAAATAATCATATCTGATTGATACACGTCTGTAAAAACCCAATTACACACACATCACTATGTGTCCTCCATGCACTACTTGGTGATTCCCCGTTGTATCTGCTCCAGGGGCAAAAGTATGGGGTCTTTTGCGGTGATACTGTATTTATCCTGCAAGAATTTTCATCTTTAAACACCCGTTCCATTTCTGTTTTGAAAACATAGTTCTGTTGTAAATGATCAGATGAAGTTGTTATTAGTAAGGTGTGTTATTGTGGTGAATTGTTATTACCGGTGTGAAACCAAGTAAAACTATTCACTCGACCATGTTTTCCCCAACATATTTAGTAAATGCAATCCATGTGCTGATGGGTTAAGCGGCTTAGTTGAATTTCAAGTTCTACTGTAATGGGTAAAGCACAAATAAATCAATATTTAATTAACGTAACAATCTTCACACACAATTGAGGACCTTAAGACAAAACACAGTGTTCCAACAAGGGATCTGAGGAGTCTGTTGATTTGAAAAAATATGAATAAGAAACCGAAGGAAGGTAAATGAATATCTTACTCTTGAAGTTCATTCTGAAGAACATTGATGTAATGGGGCACAAATGTGTACACAATTTTAATGGATTTGATGTCCGATCACAAGGTCCATGGTCTCTCGGTTTACAGGTGGCTGAAAGCAGGGTGCGTGACAAGACCTACCAAGTCACCGGTCTTACCGAAGGTAAGGAGTACCTCTTCCAGGTCTCTGCAGTCAATGCTGTGGGATCTAGCAAACCAACTCAGACTGACAAACCACAGCTGTGCAAGGAACCATCAGGTAAGGAAGGAAGATCGTGATTAGGATAATGATCATCTCATGATTATGTGATTGTTATGTGTTAGTGATGGTTGGTGGTGTTGGTGGTAGTGGTGGTGGTAGGGATGGTGTTTTGGATGGAGGTACTGGTGGTGGTGATGATTATGGAGGGGATGATAGCAAAAGTGTTGGTGAAAATAATGAGGACATAGTTAATGATGACAATTATAATTATGATGGGGATTTGTAAATAATGATGATGATAGTAATAATAATAATGGTGATAATGATGATAATGGTGATGATGATATGATGATGATGATGCAAATGATTATGATGAGGATTATGGTGCTCTTACTACTTCTACTGCTGCTGCTAATATTTATAGTAAAGGACAAGATAATATAAACAGGAACATTTATGCCTCAAGCTCTTTGACTTTGTTTTGAACTAGGGATATTCAAACTCCAAATAATGCAACTGATTGATTGTTTCTTTCCCTACTATTGCTATACTTATGCATTGGTGATTCCATATTTCTCCTTGAATGTAGAACCCCCTGATGCTCCTGACGCACCCAAAGTCATAGCCACCGCCAAAGGTTGCATCTCTCTGGAGTGGTCCAAACCAGGATTTGACGGAGGACGTCCCATCACCGGATAAGTCTTGGAGAAGAAGGAAACCTCCAGCAACAGGTGGTCCAAGGCCACCAAAGATGACATCAACAAGACCAAGCACACCGTAACTGGTGAGTGATGGTTGCAATTGGCTCGTATTCATAAAGAAAGAAGTTACAAGTAAACCTGAGGAGTGTTTCACAAAGACTAAGATTGACTTTAAATTGGACTTAACTATGGCAGGCAGTTAATGCCATTTTTGCTCTCACCATTCACTAGCATTAATCTCTCAATGGACATACAAACCATGGTCAGAAATCTACAGAATTTACATTATTTTGATAATTCATTATTGAAGAAAAAATATTATCTCAAGATCATTGTGGTGACAGCAATCAATGGCATGAATGGCCTGCCCTAGTTAAGTCAAACTTAAAGTCAATCTTAATCTTTGTGAAACACCCCCCTGACGTGATCAAACTAGCCCCCAAATTAACTTTTTCTCATCTTATTTGAAATATGAGGCTAGTTTATCAGCAACCGTTTTCATATGACATTGCTTCAAAGACATTTATCCACAAAGGAATTTGGAATTAATGAGAAAACTCACAAAATGTTTTCCACCATTAACGTTGCTCATGCGTGGATATATAGAGGGCAGCACACTGAGCCAACGGGTGTTACACTCCCGTCCGTTCTAGTGTCCCTTTATGTGAACCTCCATACGGGAGCGTAATACCCATTATTCGCCAAGTTGCCTACTTCACAAACGATTATATACCCACGCATGAACATCTTTAACAGAACTCTCCTATCCTGTGAAGACAACACTGTCCATGAGAAACAGCTTACAAACAAAGCCAATGTCAAGATAAACCTTCTTTTGTGTTTTACTGGATGATTTAAAATATCATTTTCCTCATTTATTCCATTATAGGTCTAACCCAGGGATCTGAATACCAATTCAGGATATCAGCCTCCAATAAGGTTGGAACCAGAGAGCCTAGCAAACCAAGCAATGCTGCTCTTGCCAGGGAACCCATTGGTAAGTTATGCTCCAAACTTCCTTCATTCTTATACTTAAAGCCCCTCTGCACTAGTTTGGCCAGGATGGATTAGACCACCCTGCGTGGTCACTTGCAGGTGGTTATCTCATCAAATCAGCTCTCAATTAACAAGAAAAGTGGACTATGGGGGACCAATGGTCATCGATTAGGCATTGTTTGGTATATAGAGGGTGCAAGTAAATATAAGTAGTGCAGTGGGGCTTTAATAGGACCACTCATTAGATGCTTGAGAAATGACCTCCAAAGTGGGACGGTAATGATTAAAGATAGTTCTGATGTGTATCAAATTCCAATGCGTTAAGTGTTCGGTAGCAGTGCACAGTCTTCTGTATAATCACCCACTACATTTTTTTCTCTGAACCCATCTGTAAGTTTTGGTTCGAACCTCATCTTCAGACTTCAAAGACCTTGCATTTTATACTTAAGAGTAACCTCTATAGACCAAGTGATCCTGATTATACAGTGTTCCGATGTACAGTATGTTTTATCGAGTTAACTTATCTTTGGCAGTGCACAGTCTTCCCATGTAATTGCCAACTGCAGCTTACAGTGTTTATTTTAATGAACTTCTCAACTCATGTATTTCACATATAAACATGTGCAAAGCATAAGTCTTCTGATCAAAGCTGTAATAGGGCTCTCCACTTGTTAGCACCATCATGTATATACAGTCAATCCTGTGTTAGTGACCACCTGTTTCCAAAATCAACTGTCTATAAAGACCACATTTCTTGTTTCCCTTGAAAATGGTTTCTCATTGAAACATGTACTAAAGGAACCTGTCTACAAAGACCATTCTTTGTTTTTCCCTTGGGCGATCGCTATAAACAAGTTTGAATGTATCATGATGTTGGTAATGTTCGGGACAAATCACTTTTTAGGACTTAACCAGTTTAACCCGTTGACTACTGAATTATCATATTCCCATAGGCTTTACACAGGGACCACCAGGTTCCAGTAAGCATCTGCCAGCTTATGATTCTCTTCTTTTCTTTTTCTTCTTCCAGACCCTGCTTCTTCACCAGGAGACATCGTCGTCGGTGACGTCACCAAGGACAAGATCCCCTTGGAATGGACCAAGCCCAAGCAGGACGGAGGCAGCCCCATCCAGGGTTACCACGTAGAGAAGCTCAACCCAGACACCAACAGGTGGGAGAGGGTCAACAAGTCACCCATCAGGGGAACCAAGTTCACCGTGAGTCTCTATTTACTGAATCCCTTGAACTTTCAGAGATAAATTTGTTAAAGGAAGATGGTAGTCACTCAGTTTCCATGTGGAGTACATTGTAGGTCATAACTTGCTGGCACTAGACTTGGTGGAATTAACATTAAACATTTTGATGTGGTATAGCAGATATTAAGTCTGGCCACTCTTATGTCCTCTACTTATCAGCTATGTGGTGAGATTGAATTTAAATTTGTATGTCATCCCTTATTTTTCTTTTATTGTCAATGCAAATAATGGCCTTCTCTTTGTATATAGGTTCCTGCTGAGGAAGGACAGGATTACGATCTTCGAGTTGTCGCCGAGAACGAGGCCGGTCTCAGTCAGCCATCCAACAAGACAGGAGCAATCACTGCCAAGGATCCTGAAAGTAAATCCTATTAACAGATTTACCAGAGACCCTTTTTGGGAATAATTCATAAAAGGCTTCCCAGAGTGGGTAGCCATTTAACCCTTAGCCTTCTTCAACCAGGGGGTCCTTTTATTAGGCCTATGAGAATGAGAGAACTCGGTAGTTAATAGGTTAAGAACCAAAGTTATACATAGCCTTCTGATGATTTCAAGTACTTGTTAATTTCTAGTAATCATGCAAAGTTATAACATATTAAAAATGTAAGTTTTTTGTATTCAATGGGCAATGGATTCATTCATATAGTGTTCAACAGTGTTTGTTACATGTAAGTAACATTTTTTTGAATATTCTATTCTACATTCACCAGAAAAATTGATACCAAATTACCAATGTTTAAGTTATGGTGAATGGGAAATTAACCCTTTTAATACTTAATTCCTGAATTCTCATAAGGTTTATACCGTGACCACCCGGTTTCTGTAGGCAATGGGTTCACAAGAGAAGCCATCAACATCACTTTTACAAAGGATATTACTTGTGCTGATATCAAGTGCTTTCATTTGTAACAAACTTGATATAATAGGGAACAGATAAATTATTCACAAGTTGAAGGACAGGATTTGGAGAAGTAAAAAGTGCTTGATAGGAATGACAATTTTTAGTTGTATCCCCTTGTTAGATTGTTTACTGTTTTTGGACTTGCAAAGTCAATCAAAATTGTTTCTCTTTTCCAGTCCCACCCAAGCTTGAGCTGAAGAACATGAAAGACCAGACGGTGAAGGCTGGACAGACCTTCAAGCTTAATCTCAAGTTCTCAGGAACCCCCTACCCAACCGCCAAGTGGTCTCACAGCTCCAAGGAGCTGGTCGGCGATGAGAGAGTCAAGGTAAGAACTCCAGAGGGATATTTCACAAAACTTGTCATCAATGACAGTTTTTGTTATAAGCTAGTGAAAGCCTTGCTTCTGATTGGTTATCAGCAGATTTGCCACTGATGTTTGTCATTTGTCATTGAAAAAGGCTTTGTGAAACACCTCCCTGATCTTTCACTTCTTTCTTTTTTATGGCAATCATGAACTTATCTAAAACATGTATACTGTAGGTTGATTATCCACTTTCTGGAATATGTCAGTCTAAAAATCATTGCTGTTTACAAAAGAATGTAAGATATCATCAGACCACTTTTAAAAGCCCAGTCAAACCTGACTAGAAAGGTGCTCCTTGAGATATTTTCAACACATAATCTTTACAGGCAGGTGATCTTAAGAAATGGGCTCCTTTCAACACATATTGGCTGGGGGGGGGGAGAGGTGTTCCAGGTTCAAAATCTTGTATTTACTCAACTTCCAATCAATGGACATCGACAGTCATACTGTACTATATTGTAGAAATGTTACGCAATGCAGATGTAGGTCTCTTTCGTTGCTTAACACCATACATAGAATATTCTATAGCACTCTAGATAATGATCAAGTATTGAAGAATGAAAGTTTAATGGCAACTCATGCGTTTCATTCTCAGATGCGAAGCACCCCTGTTGAGTCAGAGATGTCTACCTGGGGAGCTGCCCGAACAGATTCTGGTGCTTACACAGTCACTGTCCAGAACGCTCACGGTACAGAGACTGCCACCGCACAAGTCACTGTCATAGGTAAGAAAACTTCATCTTGATACCGTATTTGCAGGCGTAAACGCCGCAGTATTTTAGGGAAAGAAAAAATCTAAAAATCAGGATGCGGCGTATATACGGCGACAGAGTAAAAAAAAAATATCAAGTAAAAACCAGCACAAATTTGCACATATGGGAGTACAAATGGTACAATAACTATTAGTGCTGTCATCGACAAGCCTTCTGTTGACAACCTTGTCGATAAAAGTGCATTTTTACGGGAAGGCGACATGTCGACAGGGATAGTATATTGGTGACAAGAATCAACCCATTTATAGGCTTTACACGCACTTTGAATCATTTTACAAACAACACTGTTTTTTTTTATAACAAAACACTTTGGTTTTGTGTAATTTGTATTTCAAAGTGAACACAAACTCGAAATCGGTCATCTTACTTACGGCTGCAGCAAATAAAAATCATTCACAAACAATTGTTGGCATGCACGCCGGTGTTGGAAGGATTGCATTCTTCCAACCATCTGTCGACAATGTGTCGTTGTCGGCTAAAATTCAAGACGACATGTCGACAAAGATTTTTTTTTCTCGATGACAGCACTAATAATTATACCACTATGGAACAGGACATTTCCACACAATCTTACTGACAATTTTACCTTGCATTGTTGACATGAAGATGCAAATAACCTTCCAAAAACAACATCTGTCGATAGATCTTGATCAAAGTTCGTGCCAATGCATTGCAAAAGTAAATTAAGAAGTTTCCAGCACGCAAATCGCCGTTTTCGATCCATTTCAATGTATACATCACAAAAAACTGCACACTAAGGCATCGGTATAGGATGGCCGCGCGGTCTAAGGCGCTGGTTTCAGCTCCCAATCTACCTGTGTCGGCAAGGGTTCGACTCCCGACTTTGTCCAAATTTTTGTTGTTGTTGTTGTTGTTGTTGTTGTTTTTTTAAGGTCAAAATCGGGGGTGCGACCTATACGAGGGTGCGGTGTTATCGCCGAAAAATACGGTATTTGATATGTAAACCACTGTCTCCTCTGTTGGCTCTACTGTCACTGTCCAAAACCCTCGTGGTACAGACACTGCCACTGCACACATTTCTGTTGTAGGTAAGGCAGTTTTATCTTGCTGTTTCCTTCCCTTGGGATTTCTTGTTTATGAGAAAATGTATACTCTATTCATGTTGGGTTTTTTCTGGAAAAGGTAATGAATATCTTCATATCCAAAGCATCTATGATTGAAATGAACCCTTATCTTCCAGGTTTATCCAATATGAGACCGTTTTAATGATCACAAGTCTGTATTAAAGACACTCTCATGATTATGGGATTTTGGATATACCACTAATTACTTTTTACCAGGATCTAGCCTGAAATTAATTTCAGTTTTCAGTTTTGTGTACGTGCTGGCTGAAATAAAGTGCAATCAATTTGGTGATTTTGACCAACTTCTAACTTCATTCCTATATTCTTGATCAATATAGGTTTTCAATATTGGTTTTTAAATTCTTTTGCCTCTAGACAAGTCATCTGCGCCTAAGGCTCCTCTTGAGATCACTGATATCTTCTCAGAGTACCTCACTCTCACCTGGAACGCACCAGAAGATGACGGTGGACTTCCTCTTTCCAACTACATCGTTGAAAGACGTGACGTCCGGCGATCGGGATGGTCCGTCATCAACGACACCACCAAAGATACCACTCTCAAGGTATGGACCAGGACCAGAATCCTTTACAATCCTAAATGTATCGGCTTGGCAAATAGAGCCTTTGCAAAGTACATGTAACTAGTGTTAATAGGTAGAAATGCTTGTAATCACCAAGTATATATTTTATATATATTTTTTTGTTTTGTATCTTTTTTTGTTTTTTTTGTTACTGCTTTGATGTTTTGATGTAATATTAATATTGATATTTTTTTTCCCATTTGCTATGTTTTTCTTTAGGTATGTATATATATATATATATATATATGTATATATATATATATATATATATATGGTTGTATGTTTGATGTAAACTTGCATTTTTAGTCTTAGGACTTTTTGACACGTCTTGAATAAAACCTTATTTAAATTGAACTGAATTGAATAGTTCAGTTTGGCTTAGGCAGCAGCAGATACCAGTACTATACAAGAAGACATCGCCATGTAGCAGCGCTTGAAAACAAAGAAAACAAAATACTGTTTTGTGTCATATTTCTGGATAGTTATAATTTCTAAATAATTGTAGTACAATCATGCTTTATTCTTGCTGTTTACCTTATTTGAAAAGCTATGCTTTCCTCCTGTCTTTGGACATACTTTTTATTCACCTGTTTCTCAAAACTTCAATCTTGAATTTTCAGATTATCAGCCAGTGCTTTAAATTGATTTTGTAATTAAGTTGGATGAAAAGCAATGAAAGGACTTGACTGAATGTATTACAATAGAAGACGTACAGAAGATAATAAACGCATCTACAATTTTCATTGAAAATCTCATTAGGTGACCCGTCTTGTGGAAGGCACTGAGTACATGTTCCGTGTAGCAGCCGAGAACTCAGAGGGAGTCAGTAAATGGCTTGAAGCGTCCAAGTCTGTAGTTGCCAAGAACCCATATGGTATGTTCAATCACTATTTTGAGGTCATAAAATGATTCAATGCATTTTCCAAATTTTCAGAATTTAATTTGGATGTGTTGACTCATCTTCTCACCAGTCGGTTTTCTAGAGTGCAGTTTTGTCAAATTAAACTTGCAATGCCTCTTTACAGTTAGAGTAATATTGAAAGCTGATATTTTGTTTACAGGATGCCAGAATGGAACTCTAATTATACAGAGGGAACAAGTTTTTGTTGATTGGTCCCTTGTAAGAACTTTGCTTAATATCTAACACTTGGTCTTCTTTAGTTCTGTAGTTCTTCATCTCATACTTGATGCACTTTTTATTCCCAGATGAGCCTGGTAGTCCAGGTGTTCCCGCAGTTGTTGACTTCGACAGGGACTTCGTCGAGCTCGAGTGGGCCAAGCCCAAGAAGGACGGTGGCGCACCCATCGAGGGCTACGTCGTTGAGAAGCGAGAGGTAGGTTCAACCCGCTGGCAGGAGGTCACCACAAGCCCCGTCAAGGGCACCAAGTACAAGGTGGACAACCTTCCGGTCAACAAGGAACTGGAGTTCAGGGTAGCAGCCGTCAACAAGGCTGGTACTGGCAAGCCCAGCGAGTGCTCGGCACCCCAGAAGACCAAGCCAAAGTTTGGTGAGTTTCTTGGACTTTTCTGAATGAATCCTCAAAATGTTGATGACCTTGCCCAACTTCCACGAACATGTATAAGGTAGAATGTCGTGTCCTTATACTCTGCAGGAAATGACTTATGGCTGCTATCCTGCCAGTCACTCTTAACATCCTGGTTTTGTTGCCCTTCTAGGAATTAAAAGAACATTACTAATAGCAATCTATTTTCTTGCGTGCCGCTCACTTTTGATAGACATCAGAAGTTTCTTTTGGCAACCTAAACAATCACGTAGGTTGCCTAGCTAGCAACCCAGTAGAAAAGTTAGGCAATTAATAGCCCCCTCTAACATCTCCTGTACTTGATGGTGTTTGTGCTTTTCAGCTCGCCCCACACTCAAGGGAGATAAGCTGCGTGACATCAAGCTGAAGGCTGGTCAGGAATTTGTCCTCTCCGTTATTTTTGAGGCTGCCCCAGCCCCAGAGATCAGCTGGACTCTCAATGGTAACAAGGTCACTGGTTCAGACCATGTGAACCTCAAGAACGAGGAGGAACTGACCGAGGTCAAGGTCAAGATGGCCGACAAGTCAGACTCCGGAACCTACGAGCTCAAACTGACCAACGATTCTGGCGATGTCAAGACAAGCTGCAATGTTGTTGTCCAGGGTGAGATTATTAGAGATCTCTCTTGGATTTGTTAGGGTGTGAAGGCATTAGATGTACATGTAGCTCAATTGTTAGCCCGCAGATAATCTGTATTTCTGAGCCCCTGTTTACTTTATTTAGTTGATTAATAACTATCTGGATAATTTTCAAGAGTTTGAAGTTGGAGTACTGATTCTGTTTCATTGATAAATCCTTGAAAACAAAAACAACTATTACACATGTGTAAGTATTTAGTCATTTAAAGAAAACTGTTTTTAAACAATAGCTGTCTTAAAGCCTAACATGTACATGTAAAACACTCTTTGGGGGTGTTGAGTGGAATTTTCCACCCAGGGCATGGATAAAGTTAATTACCAATATCAATCAATCAACATTCGTTGTTTGTGGTCCTATTTAGTTCAAGTTGAACGGAAAATTAGTGTTCAGATTTACTGCAGAGAATGGTATCATATTGTGCAAGCTGTGATGAATGTGATCTTCACTTCCTTTAATCATTTAGGCTTGTCTACCTTCCCGTTCTAGATCGCCCAAGTCCCCCACGCGGACCTATCGAGATCTCCGATGTCTTTGCGGACAAATGCTCGCTGGCATGGCAGGCACCTGAAGACAACGGAGGCAGCGATATCCTCAACTACATCATTGAAAAGTCTGAGGGCGATGACGACTACTGGTCCAAGGTGACTGGCTTTTGCCAGGAGCCTAAGGGAATAGCCACCAAACTCAACCAAGGGACCACCTACAAGTTTAGGGTGCGTGCTGAGAACTCAGCTGGCTTCACCAGCGAGCCCCTGGAATCCGAAATGGTTATGGCTAAAAATCCTTATGGTAAGTCAGTGGTTATCATCCTTATTTTTTGCTTCAAGTGGTATTTTTTTTGCTTCAAGTGATTGTTAGCAAATGATCTCTGATGGATTCTGCTGCATTGATAAATACTGTAGATATTATCCCATCTGTGCCACCAAGATTTGAAGAGATGTCGTGATGTCATCAATTTGCAATGCTTGTTTCATTGTAAGATATGGAATAAAGTGATTTTCTTAGGAAAACAAAATTGCAGTGCTGGTACATATTTCTAATTAAGGAAGAAACAAATAACTATACTAAAAATACTAAAGATATTTGCCAAGATTTGCTGCACACTGCACAGAAGAGATTAAAATCAAAGAAATGGGAGACATTGCAGGAAGCATTTCTCTTGAAACATGATAATCTTTTGCCAGTATTTGATAATTCTGTACATAATTACCTCTATATTTCACACTTTTCTTTATTGATAGACTTCTACATTTCATTTCATTCTGCACTCTGTTTTTGTAATCCTTTTTCTTTTCATACACCTATTCTCCATGTTCTGATAATTTTGTTATTTTATATGAATGAACAATTACAGAGGCTGCAAGCTCTCCAGGAAAACCCAGCATCCCGACCTACGACAAGACCACTGCAGACCTCGAATGGAGCGCCCCATCATCCGATGGAGGAGACAAGATCAGTGGATACATCGTTGAGAGGAGGGAATCTCGCAGTAGTCGCTGGGTGAAGGCCACCCGTGAGCCAGTCAAGACGCTGTCTTACACTGTGACCAACCTGATCACCGGCCGCGAGTACCTCTTCAGGGTGTTTGCCGAAAACAGGGCTGGCCTCAGCACCCCCAGCCCCGAGTCTGATCACCATGTTGCCAAGGCACAGTTTGGTTAGTCACCCTCCTTTCTTATACACCTCTGTTTTTTTTTCTCTTCTTCTAGGGCTCCTGCTATCAAGAAACAGAGTAAAACAAAATAGGCCTCAACAGTAACTTATTTTCACAGGAGGTTTCTTCTGATTATTTTTAGGGTTTGTATGCACGGTCCCCCTGTTTAGATTATCAAATTTCTTTTTTGTCTGGAATAATAAAATGTGGGGCCAATGTGGATCAGATCCCTGTTTTATCTCACTGGTTCTGGGTATCTCACAACATCTCTGTTTTTGTGCTATTTTGGTAACACCTTGAAAACTAAGCGAGGATGACACCCATTTGAAGTACATTTTGGATGTAACTTAAAGTATATCTAATATGTTTAACAAGGAAAAGCAAACAGAAACTCTAAAAGTATGGTCATAAAGAGGATAATACATCAATTTTTGTTGCTCCCATTGTAGTTTTAACAACATGACTTATGCTATCCTTATAATTGAAATAAACTTTTCTTCAAACTTCCTACAGAGGCACCAAAGATTGACACTAGTGGCTTCGGCCTCGGAGACCTCCGTATCAAGGCTGGAGCCCGCTTCGACATCAACGTCCCGTTCGTTGGTGCCCCAGCTCCTGAGGTGGAATGGATGAAGGACAACAAGGAGATGAAGCCATCCGATCGCTTCACCGTTGATACCACCGAGAGCAGCTCCACCCTGCTGTGCTCCTTCGCCGAGCGTGGTGATCAGGGCTCGTACATGATCAAGCTGGACAACAGCCGTGGATCAGACAGCTATTCGCTCAATGTACTTGTCTTGGGTAAGCATTAAAAAGATATCTGACTTTGGTGTGTTTGTTCTCTTTGGAAGAGTACATGGTATCATCCTGATGAATTTTAGTCACTGAAGAAATCTCTTCTTGTTAGAAGTGCAATACACCATTCTTTGTCATGATCTCATTTGTTCCCTAATATTTGGAAGTGCCTTGAGCATTTGATTAAAATGGATAATGGCGCTATATAAATCTCATGTATTATTTTTATTATTATTACATGGTGCAAGCTGTACAACGTCTTGCAGTGACCAAGGATTCTAACATTGAATAAAATACTTTCTATAAGATTTGTTCCTTTATCAAACAGGCATTTTAAACAAGTAAAGGTACATATATGACTAAAGAAGGAATATTCTTTTTTGCGGCACTATATGATTATAATTTGCATAATTTGCTTGATAGTTCTATGATCTTTGTTGGATAGTTATTTTATATAAAATTTATCTTTGTATCATCTTTCTTGCTGAATGTTCCTCAATTCACACCCGTCTATTCATCTATCACTGTGGACTCAAAAAGAATCATACTGCTTCAAATTGTTCACTGTTCTGAAGATTAGTCATTTCATCCACTCTGCACTTGCTCTTTTAATCCTACAACAGACCGACCCACCGCACCAGTTGGCCCCATCGAGTACTCTGAGTTCACCAAGGAATCTGTCCGCCTCACCTGGAAGGCTCCGGAGCAAGACGGCAACAGCTCTGTCTCCGGCTACTCCGTGGAGCGCCGTGACCCCAAGAAAGACATGTGGACCAGGGTCACATCCAGTGCACCTACCACAAGCTGTGTGGTGAAGGACCTGGTCTACCAGAATGACTACGTGTTCCGTATCTGTGCCCTCAACCAGTAAGGTACCAGTGAGCCCCTCGAAGGACGCCAGGTTAAGGTCAAGCTTCCGTTTGGTAAGAAGTTGTATCAAACATTGACTTTTGCGATCTGCATGGTCGATTTTACCCCAATTCTTTCCAAACTTGTCTAGAGACAATCAGATAGTAGTGTTAAAGGCTTTAGTCTCCCTTTGAGTGTCACCTTCTAAAAGATTCAACTTGAATTCAAACTTGGGTTTTCGTTTGAGCAGATTTAAAATTCATTTTTGTTGCACCTACGTTGCTACGCTTGTAGTTATATACAACCATGGAAGCTACAGCTCCACTTACAGCTCCATTTACATAACATCATGCAGTATAGATTATGATTAAACTTTCCTGTACCTGTAAAAAGTACCTGTCATTGTTGATTTTAATAATTCATTATATCCCCTTTAGATGAGCCTGATGCACCATCTGCACCAAAGATTGATGCCATGAGTCGCATCAGCGCAGACCTCTCCTGGGCACCTCCAGATCACGACGGCGGCAGCCCAGTCACCGGGTACCTTGTGGAGTACCACCCCACAGACTCCAGAGAGTGGCAGCGTGCCAACTCCTTCCCCTGCAGAGATACCGTCTTCACCGTGCCAAACCTCAGGGAAGGCACAGAGTACCAGTTCAGAGTCATCGCGGCAAACGATGCAGGAGAGGGCAAGCCTAGCCGCTCATCTGAATCAGTGGTTGCCAAGGATCCAATCCGTAAGAGAAATCTATCTGGATGATGACATTGAGTTTGCTTTCAAAGGCATCTATTTATTTAGAAGAAAACAAAAACACCTTTCAAATATTTTGTTCATTCTAGTAAAATGGCGTTTTAAATATGAACAAGATCGATAAAGATGGAAGGTAACATTTAACAGCTTGAAAACGTCCTTGTATTTTTTCCTTTAATAATTGAATAATTGCCCGAACCTGCCTACACACTTTAACATGCTGCAAAAAAAGAAAAAAAGAAGAGATCTTGCAAAATGATTAAAGTATCTTGCACTAGAAGATCTATTGGAATTTTTCATTTTCATTCTATGTGTGGAAAGTTCTGCATTGTTTACTATAACATTGAAAATACTACGCAATTCAGTATCTTTATATGTATTTCCCCAGCTGAGAAGATGGCCACAGCTCCTATAATCTGAAGATCCTGAGGACTTGATAATGTACAATGAAGTACATTTTTTCCATTTTTTCCATTTTTTGTCTTTCTTGACTAGTTCCTGCTGATGCTCCAGGCAGACCGACCCTGGAGAAGGTGACCAAGGATTCCGCTGCTATCTCCTGGTCCAAGCCCGTATCTGATGGAGGAGCGCCTATCAAGGGATACACCATTGAGAAGAGGAAGGCTGGTCCAGGTCCCAAGGGAGACTGGACTCCTGTAAGTAGACCAAACTCCAGACTGATGTATCTCTCTATTTGCAATTAATTGTATCTATATGTTGTCATATACTTTGATGCTATGAAATTTGTGTGTGACAAAAGTCAAGTGTGGCAGTCCACTGACATACCTTTGTTGACCAGAGCAGGTAAAAGTTACAATAGACTTCTAATACAGGAGATGCATCAAGCTAGACCTTAAAGGCATCGTTTAACAATGTTAAATCTGAGATGCACGGCCTTATGTGTTATCAGTGTCTGTGATATAGTGTAATATTGAATCCCTAAAAAAAAATTGCGCTTCAAATGATCAAAAAGTATCTCAAAAAATTAAAAATCTTTGAGTTACTGGTTTTACCATACTCCTTTTCCCCATTAGACAGTAGTTTAGAAAAAAACGTTAGGAAGATGCAAAATTTGGTTTCGGTTTCCAATCATAAATATCTTGATAATCAGACAGGGGATCGGCTCTTAAAAGTCATGGGGTTCCTGACTGACCTAAAGGTTAATAATTATCATTGCAGCAACAGCTAAATCCAGGATTTTGTAACAGAATCAAAGTTAATGGAGCCCTTTAAAGACGTAAAGACCAACTTTTGCACTTTCAAGTACAGCTTCTATGATTTTTCAGTATCTCATTTCTGTTTAGAGAGAAAATCAAACAAAAGCATCTTTAACTCTTAACCTGCTTTGATCAATTAGTGGAAGAATCATTGGATTGCCACACTCGACTATTGTCACAAGCACATTGTGTATAAATACACTGCAAACATTGTGGCAGTCGTAAGTTATCATTCTATTACAAATAAAGAGGTCAAAGACTGCACTTAAACATAATAAAAAAAGAATAGCAAAGGGTATTGCCAAGCAAATGGCTAAGAAGCGTGATATGCATTGTAGCTCAGAGTTTTCATTGACACAAAATAAACGTTGCAAGAATTTGAGACACAATTTAGATGTTTCGATTAGAATATGATTTCACTTTTTTCATGAGGTGTTCCCAAGCAGGTCTTTTTCTCAACTTTGCTTGATTTTGACAGTGCCTTGAGGTGTCTCCCAAGGAAGAGTCTGCAGTGGTGCCGGACCTCGTCGAGGGAGAGGAGCTTGAGTTCCGTGTCAGGGCCAACAATGAAGAGTGTCCAGGCAAACCAAGCGCACCTACCCCATCAACCGTCATCGAGGATAAGCCAGGTTTAGAGTTTATTCCACCATTTCTATTTTCAAATCGATCAACCCTGTTGCATTTTTTCTCCAGCATTTTGATTTTTGAGTAAGATGGATGTATATAAGTAGAATGGATATTTATATGTAGAGGTCTATTTATTTGTAAAGGTAACACCAAATGGATACGTCACCAGACTGTGGATCATATGGTTTGAGTTTTAAGTCCCAATACGGCACAATTATCCTTTGGCAAGACATATCTACATTTGCCACTCTCCACCCAGGTGTAATAAATAGAACTCATTAATTGAATGCTTTTAGTGCTGTAGGGCAGCTGGGCTAAAGCCATGGTAATAAGACTACTTTATAGGCGCTTTGACCATCCCCTAGGATGTATGCATGTGCAATATAAACATAGCTATTATTATTATTATTTTATGAATGTTAAGACTTGAAGATAGTGTGTTTGCTTTCTTAATCAGTGATGTTTCTGTTCAGTAAACATTATTACCATTTATCAAAGTCATGGAAAGACAAATCTTGGGCCCTGTTAACATAAAACTTCTTATTTTGAAAAAATGCTTAAAATCTGTGTAAATTTGCTCTCAGCTAATCATAAACATCTGCAGCTTGTAGCAATTACTGTAACTTGCTATAGATAAAAGTTCTCATGAAACAAGGCCAAGGTTTTCGTAATCCAATCTGTTTTTCAATAATATCTTAGGTAGGATTTGGCCTCCATGGCAAGAATAGGGTTATACTTCAGTCACGCTGCCAAACAGACTCCAGAACTCTGAACCCCCCATGTTTGGCCAATTTGGGAAATATTCTTTTTGTGCGTGGTCTATTGTCTTCCTGGTGTTGATCTTAGTCAGTGTGTGACTGGGGATATCAGGGGATAAAAACAAATCAATTTCAACTTGATCAAGTACCGTCTCTCGGTGCTTTACTTCGCAGAACGTCCCAAGCTTGACATTGGCAGCCTGGAGGACATCAAGGTCAAGGGAGGCGAGAAGTTTGAGATCAACCTCCCCTTGACCGGCTTCCCTACCCCAACGGCCACCTGGGAACTTGGATCCAGCCCGGTCAAGGAGTCAGGCCGTGTCCTGGTCCAGACCGCCAGGACTTACACCAAGCTAAAGGTGGACAGCGCCGAGCGCCAGGACGCCGGCCGCTACACCATCACCGTCAAGAATGCCTCCGGTTCTGACACTGCACGCGTCAAAGTTACCGTTATAGGTATGTAGATCAATGTATGTCCTTGTTTAATTTGTCATCTGGTCCATTGCAAAAATTCTAAAATGGCCAGTTTGAAATCTGAAATTATTCATTTTTCATCGAGTTAGATTATTTGTGGACATATGTAATCTATCACTTGACACTCAGTTTGTAGAAATGACATGTGCTGTGTTTGCATGTCCTTTAGATTTTTCATAGCAATTTTGATACGTGTACAACTATATTCACTGCATTTTGGTACAGGCAGCGAGCTTGTCGGCACAACTTGAAAATAGATAGAAAGAAAGATTCAGATTAAACTAGAATGGTGCTTTGTACTTAGTTCTAAAAGAGAGTGCCAATAGTGCAATGCCACACTCCAATAAGTTAATTGGTAGGCTTAAATATCTGTTTTCATTGACTTAGAAAAGAAAGGAGACATTTAACTATCTAATCTCAGATAAAAGATCTCTTTAATAAAATATTTGTTCAGCATCTATGTTGGCCAATCACTGGATAATGGTCTGATGCAAGTGTTTCTTAATAGTTTTATGATTTACTTGGAGAGAACAAAAATCTTAGCCATTTTACCAGAACTTCTTTTTTTCTTCTCGTTGTTGTTGAATCATTTGCTCTAGTCTTGTGACTTGTCTCAACAACATAAACAATCAGTAACCAATCTACTTCCATCTCTTCTCTCCTCGTCCTCCTCCAAACAGCGGAGCCTGACCTACCCCAGGGCCCGGTCCAGGTTAGCGACATCTCCCCTAACAGCGTAACGCTGTCTTGGAAACAGCCGGTTAACGGCCCAGAAGACGTAGAGAACTATGTAGTGGAGAAGCGCGACCCGGATACGGGGGCCTGGAGTAAGGTCAGCAGCTTTGTGCCCTCCCCACACTTCAAGGTCAAGAACTTGAAGGAGGGGGGAGAGTACCAGTTCAGGGTGTCAGCCGAGAACCAGTATGGAGTGAGCAAGCCTATCATGAGCGAGACGGTCATCGCCAAGAATCCATTCGGTGAGTTACGGATGGAAAGTGGATTAGCTCGACTGTAGAGGAAGTGCGTAGTAAGAGTTTTATCAGTAGCGGCGATGATAGAAATAGTAGTAGTAGTAGTAGAAGCATTAAGTGTTGGACTAGTAGGAATTATTTTGAGGGAGGTGGTTCAATAATTACACTATTGCTCATGCAGTACATGTATTTTTTTGCATACACAATGTGAAGCTAATTAATGTTGTGGACAATATATGCCAAACACATACAGTCTGTAAGCCAACAAGTGACAGATATTTTTGTGTGTTTATTATTGGGCTGGTTTACAAGCACTCAAAAGATTCAAGAAAATAAGCCACTGCAAACTATGAGGCACTGGGTTCCAGATTTTTTTAATGTTTTGCTCTAAAGTAGGAAAAGAAAAATCAGGTGCCTAACCAATTATATTCTCTTGTTTTCCAAGACCCACCCGGTATGCCTTCACAGCCCCAGGTAACCACGACAACCTCAACCACAATCTCTATCCAGTGGTCGAGGCCCTCGAACGATGGCGGCAACCCTATTGTAGGTTACATAGTGGAGAAGCGCAAGGAACATGGTGACTGGTCGACGGCCACAAGGGCCCCAGTCAAGGATACAAGCTTCACTGCCTTCAAGCTTACAGAAGGTACAGAGAATCGTTGGCTGCCCTCAAAATGGTTGTCATTGAGGTTGGCTGTACATGGCAATTATGGCCATTTTTGTAGGCAGCCAACGAAATGGAGAGAGATATAGGTAGAGGTAATGGTTAAAGGTAAAGACCAGTTTTGGAAATGCCCCCCTCTCAAGAATATGTTTTGACAAATACGTGATGATACAAATTTTGCCAAAAAACTGCCTACTAATTGATGTATTAGGTAAATTATTAAATATTTTTGGAACTGATAGATATCCCGCCCGTGTCGCGCACGTATAGCGTAGTCCAATATACATCTTTCTGTGTACAGTGCTTGTAACTTTACCAAGACTGGGCCAAAATTTCTTATCATTTTAATGATTCCAGAACCTTGCAGTACACATCAATACTTATATGCTAGAGGATCAACCTTTTCTGATCGATTCCAAAATGTTCATTTCACAATGCAATCGCATGACCATAACTGGTCTTTATCTTTAAGAAAGAGAGAGAGAGAGAGAGAGAGAGAGAGAGGGAGAGAGAGAAAGAGGGAGGGTGATATAGAGAGGAGAGAGAAAGAGTAGAAACGATAGACAGAAAGAGATAATATGAGACGGAAAAGAGCGAGAAGGTGCAAAGAAAGAGATGAGGTGTCTTACGTGTTTAGCTAAAGGATATTTAGGATGTAAGAGAAAAAAATAACGTAATTACAGACTGAAACCTGCAGAAAGTCCCCCTGTACGTACCTGTATCTACAGAGATTACATCTCTTTTCCTTGAATAGTAATTTTCATTGCAGGATGTTGGACATATAGACCACCAGCCTGGAAAGCCCTGTTTCATCGGAGTGGTATTTATGGGGTTTGATGTATTAGAGGTATAATTTTCAACTTTGTTTTGAATATTTGTAGGTACCAACTATGAGTTCCGAGTCAAGGCAGTCAATGAGGCCGGCCCAGGCAAGCCTAGCGATTCCTCCGATGCCATCACAGCCAGACCACCACCAGGTATTTGAACTTCCTTTCTTTACTTCATTGCGGTCCCTTTGATTTTATCCACATAAAAAAGCTGTCTGTAATTTTGTAAGTCAGGTTCTTGTTCAATTGCCTTGGATCTTTTCATGTATTCTGTACATTCAAGGTGGTTTCACATTTTCCAGCAGTTTTAAGACATATACATGTAAGACATGAATTCAGGTTTTCCAAAATATTGGTTTAATTTTCAAGTAAATGATTAGTACTTTAACTTTACATATATATATATATATCTGTACAACCCTTTGTTGTTGTTATTTGGTTTTTAGGCTGTCCAATCTGAAAAGATTATTTCCGCCTGTTCATATGCTTGTGTTTTTACAGTCTGTATCCTTTGTCCTTTTCAGTCAAACCAAAGGTGGATTCATCTAGCCGCAACCGTGAGGTAACTGCTGTTGCAGGGGAGAAGTTCCGCGTTGAGATTTCATTCGAGGGCTCCCCACCACCTAACATCACATGGTCACGTAGCGACAAGAATGGCATCACTGTTGAACCCTCTAATAGGATCGCCTTTGAGGTCTGGCTTGGTCTTTACTATAGTAGTTCTATCTGTTGCATCTAATAATTTTGTCTTATTTTACATATTGCATTTCTATAAAGTTTCACCTTATCATGTTTATTAAAGTTGTTTTTTTCTACATAGGATGTGCCTAGAAACATTGTGTACATTAAGTTGCTATTTATGTTAGTTTTTATTGTTATTACTACATGAATAAATTCTGAGAGCCTGAGGGGCATTATTTTATCTCACTTTGACAGAATTAATATTGTAATGGCTCTCAGCAGATTTTAAATGTAGGATTTTATTTCTATTTTCAATAGTCATATCATTTTATAATAAACAGTAGTAATATTGAAAAAAATTGTGTTTGCTACCTGATCATAAGTTCATGACAATCATAGGTGAAAATTGTGTATATTAGCGGAGGCATTATGTTTTCGGGTTATCTGTTCTTCCGTACGTACGTCTTTACGTAGGTATGTACGTCCTGTTCTAATGATCGCGTTATCTCGAGAACCCATGGATGGATTTCCGCAAAACTTTGGTCATGTATGTATCTTGCAGAGCCAATGAACTGATTAGATTTTGGGGTCGCGAGATCTAAGGTCAAAGGTCACAGGGCTCATTATGTATGGAAAAATAGAGTTGTCTCAAGAACCCATTGATGGATTCCCGCCCAACTTGGGTCATGTATTTATCTTGCAGAGCCAATGAACTGCTTATATTTACAGGTAATGAGGTCAAAGGTCACAGGGCACATTATATATGCAAAAATAGCTCACTTCTGTTTTGGTTTGTAAAATTGCTCCATGGTGGAGGCATCATTTTCGACTGCGCGCGGTCGAAGGTCAATCTAGTTTTACTTTAAATTTTTCTTTTCTCTGTGGTTAAATATTGAGTGTAATTAAAGGTAGATTTATTGGTAGGTGGTTAACACTTTTAAATCTGGCTCAATTATTCATTTTGAAGCAGGGGTGAGTCCAAAATCTAGACCACAAAGAAAAGCAACTATAAAAAAAAAATCATGACGCTCACACAAAGTTGTTGAGCATTCAGTCGTCAACACGACATCATTTTCGCTATATAATGTACTTTAAAATCCACAGAACACTGAGCTTAGCAGCATCATGGTGAACAGCGATGCTGAACGTGGCGATGCTGGAACATACGCAGTCACATTCAGCAATGAAAAAGGAACCGACACAGCCACTGTACGGGTCATTGTAGTTGGTGAGTTGTTTAGACGAATGTCATTTTTTTTCTGCATGAAGAAATTGGGGAGGTGCCTTGGCTCAGTGGTAGAGCAGTGGTCTAGTAACAGGAAAGTACTGCGCTCAAAACAAAGTAAATGTGCTCATGGTTGTAAAATACTAATTGATCATCAAATTAGATACATGAATGTAAGGCTTGATTTTCTTGTCTACAGGATGCTCACACATACCAGTAACAATTACAATTATTGCAGGAAATGAAGCACAAAGTATGCAAGCTACCTTGATAGTTATTTATTGTAAACTTGGAACAATTGATTTTAGCAGGAGCTTCCAATTTGAAAAAAAATGTATATGATGAGAAGTTTATCCATTGCCTACAGGTACTGGATGACTCCTGGGGATGATTTGGGGATGAGAGCATTAGGTATTTAATCTGATAGAGGTTCGATTCTTACGTATTATGCAGCAGACTTCATAAAAAGCAATTTATCTAAAATTATCAATTTCTTATTCCGCTCCCCTCCCTCTCTCTCCAGACAAACCATCTGCCCCCGAGGGCCCGTTGGCGGCCACTGACGTCACTGCAGATTTCTGCAGGTTGTCATGGAAACCGCCACAGGACGACGGAGGCAGTCGGGTTACAAACTATGTGATCGAGAAGCAGACTGCTGGACGCTCGGCCTGGACCAAGGTCTCCACCTACGTCCGCACAACCACCTATGACGTGGTCAACCTGGACGAGGGATCCGTTCTCAAGTTCCGCGTGAGCGCCGAGAACCAGCATGGTGTAGGACCACCCCTAGAGGGATCTCAGGCCGTCACCATCAAGGATCCATTTGGTATGAACATGATTTCAAGTGCATGAGTATACCAATTTATTCATTTATTTATTTATTAACCTAAGCTTTGAAGTACCCTTGCACTCTTTTTGTATTGGGAGAGCACAAGTTGTTTATTCATATAACATACAACTTTGTGAAGGCTTATTTTTCTGAGAATGTCTCCCATTATCACTTGGGTTACAGATTCCTTTCATAATTAGGCAGTATAGGAAAAGGTATATGCACATGCATATGAAGCAGGAGGGTATGTTTGTGTACGAAAGATGCACAAATGTATATTTGTTGAACATGTACATGTTCTTGCACGCTTATATTGTAATTCAGTATGTATGCTACAGTCAGGGTACAATTTAAGGTAACTTGAAGTAATCGTGGGTTATTGTTAGGAGCAAAAATTGAGAAAGCCTGGCAAATTTGTCTGAACCAAAGTTCAGCAGAAGCTTTGCAGAAAGAACATGAAACCTTATCATGACACACTTGTTTGATTGAATGTTTTTAAGCAGAGTAAATGTAGTGAATTTCATAATAGTATGGTCTTGAAGAACGTATGTATGATTTTCTTTTTTTGACTGTCCATCCATCTTAGACGCACCCGAAGCACCAGGCAAACCAACTGCAGATGAAGTGGACCGTGGATTCGTCAGGCTTTCCTGGACGGCTCCTGAGGCTGATGGTGGATCACCCATCATCGGATACATCGTGGAGAAGAGGGAGAGGGACGGAGAATGGATACCGGTAAGATGTGGTAGATGGAGGAGGGGCGGGGATGATAATGGTGGTATAGATCAGATACAGTACTATCATAGGAGACATCGTTGAGAAGAGCATTGTGGTGGATCACCCATCATTGGATACATCGT
>BEXV01000924.1:102375-127305 GCA_003118195.1 Hemicentrotus pulcherrimus
TAATTAGTTTTTTCCTAATATGCAAATTTTTGTCGTTATAGCCTAATTAATTATGCAAAATGCTAATTTTATGCGTTTTACAGAAAACTCTACATATTTGTCTGTACAGATTTTGATGACATGCCCATACAAATTGTTACGTAACACCTTACAGGTATAATGTGAGTAAGACTTGAGGGGAAAAAGTCATAAAATGACAATTCAAAATTCCAAGCGGTTGCGGCGCAATCTCCGAAAATGTCGAAGGGGGGGGGGCCTCCCAGGCCCCCCTCCCCCTGTACAGTAAGGGTTAAAGGAATATACTGTCATCATTTAAACTTTAAAACCTACTTCATATATCTTTATATAACACAATGCTGTGAAAGACACTTCTAACTATTAATATCCCTGCTTGGCAATTGGCAATCAAATGAAAGAGAATCATCAGCTTATTCATTAGGAAATATAGTCAGATACGATGAAACCTGTATATACAGTGATCTTTATAGGCAGGTGATCTCTATATACAGGTTCTTTTTACATATGTATCAATGAGAACCCCTTTCACAGGAAACACAAAATGTGGTCTTTATTGACTGGTGGTCTTTCTATACAGTTGGTCTCTAAAGAAGGTTTGACTGTAATGTGTTGTCAACTGTGTGCAATGAATGCTTTTTGTCATCCCATTTACTTCTTTTGCTCTTTGCAGCTATCACCAAGCCCAAGTTTGAGCAACAGGTGAAGGAAGCAACAGGTGTCCAGGGTAAATCAGTCAAATTCAGCTGTGCATTCTCTGGAATCCCCGTACCAGATGTCACATGGTGAGCTATAGACCCTCTCAATCTCTCTTTCTCCTACTCCCTCTCTATCCCCCTACCTCTCTATCTCTCTCTCTCTCTCTCTTCCACCCTCTCTCTTTCTCCACATCACTATATTTGATACCAGTGCACATTTTTTTCATTTGTGGGTCTACTGAGTTTTGGGAAAGTTCCTCATATGCTTTGGAAGAAGGAAGTATATCATTATATAACGTGTTGATTTGTTGACGAATATAGTGATGATGATAAAGTATTATTTTGTAACACAATATACAGTGATAATTGTCTATTAATTTGCTTGATATGAAAGATTGAATAGCAAGATAGTGATAAATACTTAGAGTGACTCGGTAACATTGACTCAGATTCTGAAACAAAATCCTGGATTTAGCTCATGCTGCAGTCAAAATCATAAATCTTAAGGTCAGTCAGGAACCCCAAGACTTTTACAAGCCGATTGCCTGTCTGAATATCAAGACATTTATGATTGGAAATCGAAATTTGATTTTTCATTTTCCTAATGGATTTTATAACGCTATTGGAAAAAACGAGTATGGTGGAACCGGTCACTAAAAGATTTTTACTTTTTTGAGGCACTTCATGATCATTTTGGAGCACAATTTTGTAGGGCTTCAATATTACACCATATCACAGACACTGATAACACGTAGGGCCGAGCATCTCAGATTAAACATTGTTAAACAAAGCCTTTAAAGTCTCTACATTGTTCTACATTGTACATGTACATGTTTTCAATGTAAACTGTACTGTTCTTCTGAACATGTCCTGTTGTTGGTCTTGCATGCCCATTTCACATCCACACACTAATCTCTCTTTATCCAGGTGGAAGGGACAGAGGGAGCTCTTCAACAGCAACAAGTTTTCGATCGAGACGGCCGACGGCACCTCCACTCTCATCATCAACGAGCTGGAGCGTGATGACGAAGACGAGTTCAGCGCCGAGATCAGCAACCCTGGCGGCAAGAAGACAAGCAGGGCCATGCTCAATCTCAAGAGTAAGAACATATTAATGTGACACATTTTCCCTGTCCTACAGTCTTTGATCAATCATTAGCAGTCTAAAACAGACCAGTTCATGGTTAGCACATGTCCCAAATGACCCCAAATATCCCCAAATATCCACAGATCTTCAAAACATGATGAGGTCCCACTTTGTACATTTTGAAATAATCACTCCTACATCGATGGAGGTGCTACATAAATAGCCTTACTTTGTTTGCCCTTTTCAAAGAATACTTCCACCTGTGTATCATAGAGTGCACTGCTTGTGCATAAATAAATAATGATTACATAACTCTCCTGAGCACGTATCCAGTATTTTGTCTCCATGTATTTCACAATTTGTTCTGCAATAATCTCATTTATCTGCTCATGCTCAGACTGCAACTGTGAACTGGCTTATTGTAATATACTTCTATTCCAATACTCCTTATTTCTGGTGCTGTTTATACCAACATTTAGGACAGTTGTTATCTATGCGCATAAGTGTTGTCCCCAACTCTATTTTTTAAAAATAATAATTTAGTTCAATTCGAACAAAGGTTTGCTGCCCAGACTCCCCTCTTCCCTCTTACTTTAACCAAGCCAACACCAAATATGTTGTAATATCTGGAAAAGAATATTTCATTGCGAGGAACCTCTTACTCCTTTGTGTACAAAGAGTCTGTTTCAAAAAAGAGGAAGTGTTATATTATTCTTTTCATCAAGTTCTTTATGATAGAACCCTCTATGACTGTCTTGAATTTTCACATTTTAACATAATCAATTTTAAGGCTGCAAATGGCTCTCCTTATATTTTAAGTCCAACTTAAATTCAAGTTTGACTAAAGATCTTTGTGAAACATCCCCCCCCCCTCCCCCGGACCTGTTTCCTCCTTGGCTTAATGAAGTTTAGAGAAAAAGTAGGAATTTGTTTAACCTTGCAGTTGATCAAATCCTTATTCATATATTTCAATCTTTTTTCTCTTTTGACTTTTCTATTTTCCCTCACTTCACCAGCCAAGCCCACAGTCAGGATACCCCTCCGTTACCAGGGTGCCACTGTGACATTCGCCAAGGGTGAAGAGGTCAACATCAAGGTCAGCTTCTCAGGAAGACCAAAGGCAGAGGGATCCATCCTCAAGGACGGCCGTTCAATGACCAGGGGCGTGGAGAAGGGAGACAAGTTTGTCACCCTCACCATCAGAGAGTCCGACAGGAGCCACTCTGGCAAGTACACCTTCATCGCGGAAAACGAGGTTGGAGACGACTCTGGTGACATTGACATCTGCATCACTGGTACGTTTTCTTACAGCAGATAGTGAAGAACCTGTATCTCGTGTTTTGGGTGTGGCAAGAATTTGAGGAGAGCACTCAGTTTCCTAGTGTTTACTTCTCTTATTCTCTCATTTTGAACTTACTGTTTTTTTCTTTTGTACATGTAGTGAAATACAGCAGCACATAAATCCATGTTATTTTTTAAGAACTACGAAATCTGCCATTGTATAATAATATTGACCTAACTTGGATTGCGCTAAACTCGGCTGACATCCCTACAATCTTGTAATTTGGACCATGGTGCATGCCTACCCCAGTTAGAAAATCATAGACTGGGGAAAGACAAATGTTGGTGGCTGAAATCATGCTTTTGTTCAAATGCGCAGCTTTACGTGCACAAATTTTTTACTATTGTACATAATTATCAGTATTGTTTGGTTAAATTTCATCAATCATTTTCATCATTCTTCTCAATCATCTACAACGTACATACAGATGCCCCAGAGAAGGTGAGCAGTCTCCGCTGCACCGACGTGACCCATGATTCCGTCGAGCTGACCTGGTCCAAACCAGAAGACGACGGTGGCTACAGCCCTCTGACCTACGTCATCGACCGCAGTACCAACAACGGCGAGACGTGGGCAAGGTGCGCCTCCGGGAGCCCCACCTCGTGCATAGTCCAGTTCCTAGACAACGGCAAGCCCTACAAGTTCAGGGTCATGGCCGAGAATATCTACGGACGTGGGGAGCCAATCGAGTGCTCACACACCATCACAAAGCCTGGTAGGTCACAATGATATAAGCATGAATACAAAGGTATAATTACTCATTATTCTTTCTTTATTGTGCAGTAATCTACTTCAGAATTCCTTCAGAGTGTCTTGATAGACAATAATTTTCACCATGTGGTAATGGTATTGTGTTTTGTTAAACAGGCCTCTTCTGTGTGTTACATCCTGAATCATCTTGAGTTTGCAGTGTAATATTCAACAGGTCAATTGAAGGAAATTTTCTAAAAAATACTGTATCCAGGTTCATGTGTATTTGAACATATTTTTGCTCTTGTTAAACACCATGTGTGAATGTAGAAGTCAATTTAAACCTACCGTATGCATTTTACAATAGTATTTAAAATTTGTTTGAATTGTATTGATTGTATTGATTGTATTGATTGTATTGATTGTATTGATTGTATTGATTGTATTTATTGTATTGTATTGTTCATTCTTTCTTTTTCCCTTTTTCCCTTTTTTCTATTCAAAACAGCCCCAGAGAAGAGGAAATTTATAGAAGAAGAGGAAGGTAAATATCTGTTTTTCAATTGTCATGAGAAATGTAAATGATGAGGGGTAGGGGGGAATATGCAATATCATGATAGGAATTATATTTGGAAACTTTTGAACAGATGTGATAATACTAAGATCTTCATGTACAATTTAGAGTGAAATTAGGTTGTTGATTGCAAATTATTCAACTACATATTTCTCCATATAAAATCTTAGCCTAGAATGAGCAGAGGAACAGCACAGTCCCTACGTACAATTAAATTATATTTTTTTTTGTGCATATTCTAAATTCAAGTTTACAGTTTTTGTTTTCACCAATATTATTGTTACTATATGACTTTAAAGATTTTCTTGTTGCTCTTTATTTTTCTTCTGTTAATGTTTTCTGTAAAGCTACTCTATGGGATTTGTATGACGAAAGAATATGGCTATATTTAATTCTGGATTGTTTATCCTGCAGTAGATTGATTGTTTGAACCAATAAAATAAAAACAAACTCACAAAAAATTGCTGGAAATCATCATTTGCACATAGTGACCTGTTGTAAGCACATGCTGTTGGGCCTGACCTTGATTTCCTTACCTTTCTATGCTCATTACTCGGGCCCTATACATTTTCTACCAAAATCATTTGGCACATGTCATTTTATTTGTACTCTTGAACATTCAGTGTAATTTTTTTTTATTCTGTGAGAATGTATTTTTCTTTCATTACCAGAACTCAAGCTTATTTTTAATTCTCCCCCTTTTGTTCTTTTCCTTCTTCCATCTGCAGCCCCAGCCAGGCCTAAAGTTCCACCTGTCAGGGACTATGACCAATGTGGTGAGTGTCTTTTCTTCTTTTCATTAATTATGTGTACTGTGAAGTACATTCATTCCATGAACCTCCTAATTAATCATAACACATTAACAATATACCAAACTATTTACTCTCAAGCTAGAGGTTAAGGAAGCTAGTAACGTGGTATGGCAATTTGAAGGGGGATTTACATATCAGAAATACATGTCAAGTTTAATTTCATTCACCTTTCTATCTTTACAGTGTACATATATATATTTGTCATGCAATATGTATTCAATAAGTCTTAAAAAACAGGTATACTTTCTTCCTTTTGAAAGTTTTGATTTACTTCTCTGTCTGTCTGTCTGTCTGTCTCTTTGTCTGTCTGTCCTCATTGAACATTTTATCTTTTTAGACAAGTACAATCAATAGTGTTTTTGAAGAGATACTTTATGTGTCTCTAATCTCATTTTTGTACTCCTCTATCTTTCTCATGCATAGTTGATGAATCCTTCCAGCCTACCAGTTGTAAGGTTCGCCGTGGTAACGTAGAGGACAAATATCACATAGGAGAGGAGATCGGAAGGTGAGATATTCTTTCTTTCTACTCCTAATATACAGAGGTCGTGTTTTAAATAGAATATATATCGTTTTGAGGTTTAAACCAAACTTAGTGTGTTAATAGTACTTAAGCTACTTAAATCATTTCTTGAGCTAGGTCATATTTCTTGGATAGAGATTGTGATTCATTAATATTTGATCTCACCAAAAGATTTCTTCCTAACCCAAGCCTAATATTTATCTTTCTTGTCATTAGGGGTCCATTCGGTGTGGTCCACCGCTGCATCGAGAGGGGCACCGGCCGAACCTTTGCAGCCAAGTTCATGGACGTAGAGCCCAAGGACAAGGCTTTCATCAAAGAAGAGATCGAGGCAATGAACCAGCTCCAGCACCCCAGGCTGCAGCAGTGCCATGATGCCTTCGACATGGACGAGAAATTTGTCCTCATCACTGACTTGTAAGTGGATTTTGAACTAACCTTGATCTTATTCCTATTCCTTCTTGAACACCAAATGTTCTTCTGAACCATATCTGTATGCCATATCATGTAACAAGTTTGCTTGGGATAAAATCAATAATTTATTTAGGTCCAGATATCTTGAGAAAAAACAATCATCACTGGTATTAAATAGAAAATATTTTAGGCAGTTGGAGTAAAGGATATGATAACTGTATCTAGAAATTGAGCTGGATATGTATTGCTCATTTAAAGAAGGCTCTATATTGACTCTAGGTGGGTTTGAGATGCAGAGTAAATGTACCGCTGGTAAGTACGGGTAAAAAAATACTGAAATGTTTGATGTTTGAAAGATTAAATATGTACAACAAATATATTGCAGATGTTTTTAAACACTTTTAGTTCCACTATTTTCCATCTCCTTCCTTTCTTCCAATGTCCAGTATAAGCGGTGGAGATGCATTCCAGAGAGCCAAAGAGAGAGGCACCCTCTCTGAGGAGGTTGTGGCTCGATACACAAGGCAAGTCTGCGAGGGTCTACTACACATTCACCTTCAAAACCACATGCATCTAGCTCTCAGGGTGAGTATATACTTAGGCCTTTTGCTTCTCTCGTTCTCAACAGCTCTTTATTATGTGATGACCATGCACTCTCCGCTCAGTTTTGATTCTTTTCCGCCTGTCTGTCTGTCTGTGTGTCTGTGTGTCTGTGTGTCTGTGTGTCTCTCTCCCTGTCTGTCTGTCTCTCTCTGTCTCTCTTTCTCTATGTCTCTGTCTCTCTCTCTCTGTCTCTGTCTGTTTCTGTATCTTTCTTTCTCTCTCTCTTTCTCTATATCTCTGTCAGTCTCTCTGCCTATCTCTCTCACTCTCTCACTCTCTCTCTCTTTCTCTATCTGTCTCTGTCTCTGTCTCTCTGTCTCTGTCTCTGTTTCTGTCTCTGTCTCTCTCTTACTCACTCTGTCTCTCTCACAGAGACTATTTGATGCACTCTCCTCTGATCCTCAAGTTTCCTTCAAGTTTATCATTCTCAGCATCCTATGTTTTCCTTGCTTCAATAATTAATTTTTTTAATACTAGTATATCTTTGGTGAGTGTATTACTATACATGGAAATCTAGTGAAATTTTGATGTAAATTATACATTCCTCTCCTAAATTCATTCTCTCACTGTTTCTGTTTCTCTCAATGTCTGTTTCAACCGCAGCCACAAAGTATACTGTTTCAGACCAAGCGTAGTGATAGTGTCAAGATCATTGACTTTGGTCTAGCAGCCAAGTTAGATCCTGATGAGAGAGTAAAGATTGCTTACGCTGAACCAGACTACGCTTCACCTGAGGTCCTCAACGGCGACCAGCTCGGCTTCTCTACAGACATGTGGAGCATCGGTCTCATCGTCTACATGCTGTAAGTATTGACACCGGGAGACATTTCTCTTTGTGGTGTCAGGGTAGCACTAAAGTATAGTCATACAAAAGCTATCATAATTTGTTCATTTGGTGTACCGATAAGCACCTTGAAGACTGGTGTAGTGTTAGTACCATGAAATCTGCATTTTGATGGCTCAAATCTAGCACTTGAATTACCCGAAGACAAGATCTACACTACCACTCTGTTGGTACATGTAGGTGGTTAACAGAACTTTTTTGGTAGTAGTTCATGTCTAGCACACATCTCTGAAAAAAAGGCCCCCATATGGGACCAAAATTTGAACACAAATACCTGATTGTTTGAATTACCGGTAAACAGAATATTAAAAGTGACTTGATTGAAATGAGTCCAAAGACTTAATTATTATTAATATTATATCTCCTTAATATTTGTCATTGGAGTTTTTCAAATTGAAGTTTATTCAAGTGCCTTACAAAGGCATTCAATTATGTCTTTCACATATATATAATATATACATGTAGCATCAAAATATTTTACAAATTATGATTTCTGTAATCTTTTTTGATTATTTTCATTAAAAGTAACCTTTTAAAAGTTTTCTCCACAGATAGTATAGCAATGCATTGTATAGTTAAAACTGATTGGATTGGTTTTTCCTTTTTAGTCTGAGTGGTCTCCATCCGTTCGAGAACGAAGCAGACAGGATAAAATCGTGCAAGTGGTCCTTCGACAAGTCAGCCTTCAGGGAAATCTCCCCAGAGGCACAAGATTTCATCAGCAGACTACTCATCAAGGACAAGTCGTAAGTAGACTCTCTGGTCCAATTTCTCCAATGCCGCCTTCCTTTTAATATATAAAAATTATCATACTAGCCCTTTTCCTTTGTAACTACACTTGACCTTTAACTCAGTTGGGGGCCATTTTAGATTTGACCAATATGACAAGTATGACAGCCAAAAGAAGACCTCAAATCGATGAAAGAACATTATAATCAGATTCTCTGACCCCCCAAACACCATTAATATATAAACTGTTATCATAGTACTAGCCCTTTTCCTTTGGAACTACACTTGACCTTTTACTCAGATGGGAGCAATTTTGGATTTGCCCAATATGGCGGCCCCAGAGGGCGCTCGGCAGAAATCGTAATAATATGGTATAAGTCACCTGTGGGCCAAATTTGGTGCTTTGAGAAGAATCTGCACCAAAATATCAGCCCGACTATATGGCATAATATGATATACGACATTGTTGAAATTTAATTTTAATATTGCAGAGAGAGGATGGCAGCACATGAAGCACTGGACCACCCATGGTTGAGGGTAAGTCACTATCAAACCTTTTAATTTAACGATAGCTTTAAATGCAATGGAAGAGCATGTTAGATGAAAGCGAAAGCGTGTTATATTTATATGAAACAGTGGAAAATAAGATAAATATTTTCTGATATACTGAACATCAAATTGGAAATTGGTTTTAAAAGCATTAAAAGAGCATGTTAGATGAAAACGAATGACAGAGTGTTTTATTTAAAGTAAAAGAAGGACAAATAGAGTTTATATTTTATGATATACTAAGTAGCTTTAAATTGGAAATGTGCTTCAAACGCATTTAAAGAGCATGTTAGAGAAATTAAAAGATTGTTATATCGGTATAAAAGGATTGGAAATTGAATGCTTTGTTGGCATCTTGGTTTTCGGAATGGAGAGAATTAAAGATACATCTCGACGAACATCAGGATAAAGAAGAAAGAAATGAAAAATAAAATGGTGGAGAAGCAGGAACGAGAATATTGAAAGTGAAGAAAAAGCAGAAGAAGAAGAAGATTTAGAATATCCAGAAGATCCAGAAGATCTAGAAGAAGAAGTGGAAGGATGATGATTAACGCTTTCAGTGGCGTATTTTAAGCCAAATTCCAATACTGTATCTTATTGTTTTCAACAACAAAAATGTTTTTTATCCTTCTAAATTTGTTAATGAATTAATTGTAGAGATGGATATCATGAGATGATATTTGTATTGAAACAAATAAAGATTAATGGGAAAGTAACTGAGATTGTTAACTTGACCTTCAAAGTTATATTTGTGGTAAATGTTTGTTCACCTGGTAGCACCAGCGAGGTTAAAAAAGAAAAATGAAATCAAGCTGGAATAACCCCTTCTTTGGTATTATCATATTGGATTGGTTAACAAGTCCTTTTTTTAAAACTTCAAAATTATTACCATGGTAACAACATTTTTATGAAAATCAGGATTTCTAGGAATAATTTCTTTATGAAGAAATACAAATTCTCTCTATATGATTCTTCTATTTTCATCATCAGGAAAAGGATCTCTTTGATTTTGGGGAGGTAAAAGTGGCAAATATTAAAAAGAAAAGATAACAGCTTTTGAGTGGTTGATAACATTTACATGTTATAATATTTGTGCAAAACCTATAATTAATATACTTGTACATGTTATCTGTCAAATCACATACATGTATATTGATATATAGATGGCAAAATATATCAGATGTGTAATACAATGTAGTATAGGATTTTGATAACTCAATGCTGTTTCCTTTAAAAGATATTGCAGTGTTTTGTTTCTTACACATATTCTTTTCCCATATTCTTCTATTCTGAATTTTGTATAACTTCCATCAGGCTATCGTAAGTGTGGCGATTTTCAATAATTTCTATTTTATACTTACAAATATCTTGCACGATATAAAAAAAATAATGTGTATATTGCATGGTCACATATCTATAAATGTTTGTATATATTTATATAGATGTAGAGTATAAGCTAGCTGTTAGTAGCTTTATTCAGGGCTTGACATTAACAGGCATCTGGAGCACATGAGCATTCTGCATTCATGCATACACACTCTAAAAAGTGCATTCGGAACCCCTTCTAAAAAAGCTAGTGTGGACCCTTGATTTTTTAGTCTGCATAATATATTGATTTAGATGTACAGTATTGCATGCTAAAACTAAATTTGATTCTTAGATTTCAATTGAGATGTAATATTGCATGTTCAAATAAGGATAAAGCTTTATATGTATATTTAGATTTACTTTTTGTGCTTTGATAATGTCATTTCTAATCTATATGTCCTGGCTTTTAGTTAACATTTTAGAACAATTAGAAGGCACTGTTCGGTAATGCAACTATTTGCGGACATCACTATCTTTTAGAAAACGCTGCTGGATTAGGTTATTTGAAAAAGGGATTTAGTTTGCGGCAAGTGGATTAATTTTTAAAAACATTTAATTTTCTGCACATATAAATGTGCAGAAATATCTCTCAAACATTTTGAAGGTAACAGCTTAGAACACACAGGTCTCGGCTTTGTACATTTATGTTTATGCTAGCTTTTAAACTGTTGTTGCTTCTGTTTAATACATAAAACACGACTTTCAGTTTTAGTGTGTAAAATGTTGATGCACCCTGAATTAAAGGAATAATCTTGTCCAATTGTATATGTATGTGTATCTTAATTGTTGCTTTGTAAGGCTAACTTAATGTTTGGCTAGTACTGAATTTATCAGTATATTGTACTATAGAACCGCATGAAAAATGTTATCCCCATATTATGAGAAAGCTTTTAACTTTATATTTCTTGTGAGGAGTATTTGTTGTATCTCATATGTTGATAGTCTGCCTGATTAATAATACATGGGAATCTTCTTGACATGTTTGATTTATGTTCCATTAATGTGATATAATTCATGTGAACTAGTAACCGCAATGCAGATGTCAAGTGAAGTTTGTGTCTATATACAGTCAAATCTGCTTTAGCAACCACCTGTTTTTAAAGGCCTACATTACATTAACTCAAGAATATATTTCCACACAATTGTTTTAAATAAAGTTGATAATATTTCTACTCTGAATTTAAAAGCTGATAATCTGCATTTTTGGTCCTATTATCCTTTTAGACTTCCATAAAACAAGAATATTCAATTTGAACATGTATGAAACTTTTGCATATGTTTGCAATGGCCCCAGACTTTTAGATTTTTCTGCCAAAAAATCATCAAAGTATGACAATGAATTGTTATTGTCCATGAGCGTTTTTAAAAAATATTTGAGAGCAAAAACGGCTATCGTCATCAATCTTAAGTGTATGGTTTTTACAATAAACCAAAGCCAGAGCTCTAAAGCTGGTTAATTTCAAAATTAATGATAGGTATTCAAATTTGATTACCAACCAATGGATATGAATCAAAAATATATTTCTCTCGCTTTGATATTGCTCATAACAGGAAGACTTCCGAGGAGGAGCAAAGAACATCCCAACAGCAAACCACAAGACATTGGTCGAGAGTGGAAAGTGGCTGGTAAGACCCTCTTGATTTATCCGCCAGTCTAGTACATTCTAACTCAAGTCTTGTTTCTCACTCAAAAGTTTTAAAAGCTCAAACTCTTCTACATGTATTCCTTCTTTGTTTTGTTGTGTGTGTGCTAGGAACCAAATCCATGGACTGCACATTTGTTTGGTAGGATGGGGAGTTGTTTGTCCGAACGCTCAGCAAAATAAAGCGGTCACCTTCGCCTTAGTATTTATAGACAAGTATGCATCAATTATCACTAACCATCATAGATATTTGTCTTTCATAATAATTTCAATCAGAAGTCTTTAGATATTTAAGACATTTTCATGCCAAAGAACTTGTTCAAATTACTGTTTTAATTAGAATCTCCGGATACACAAACAACGTCTGAGTATACAGTTCTTTGAAAATAGAAAGAAATTGTACAGGTGGGTGATATGAAAGTCAATTAAAGCTGACGTCCTTTGCATTCTCCGCAAATTGATGAAAGCAGCCGAAGAGTTTATGGGTGTAATCTTTCTATGATTTCTCCCTGTTGATCTGCCAGTGAAAGTTATACTAATGACAGACATCGTATGCCAAATTTGATGGCAAACAAAGTCAAAATTCACTTCTTGAAATTCACATATGATATACCGTATGTTTGAATGTTTGGTGGCATAGAAAGGGATTAAGACTCCATGTTGATTGGTATTACAGGAAGGAGAACACAAGATTGGTATGGGTCGCATTGCAAACTTTGGTGGACAAAGGAAGAGGAGACCACTAAAGACTGACTTCAAAGAAGACTTATCCATCGGTAAGTCTTTCATCTGTCTTTTGTTTTACATCACAAACTTCTTCCTGTCCATTCCCAAGTATTTTCAGAAGAGTTTAATGTATTACGTCTATTGTTAATTACAGTTATAGTTTTTTCTCACCGATTTCATTATTCAGAGAACATTAGATGGTATAAATTAAATCTGATAGATGGGAATTTTTTTGATTACATGCAATGATTTGATCTTGCCCCTATTGTTGTTGGGGAAAAAGAATTCAGCCTCTGCAATGTTATGGTGACTCTAATAGATTGTTTGACTTGCAGGGGCGTCAAAGATATTTGTTTGTAGTTGGGCTCCTTTTGAGTCTGTATGAAGCAACCTGGCTGTCTTTTTATCTTTGCAAAAGGTCCCTTTAAGATGATGTTAACCCATTTGCTACTGGAACCAGGTGACTCCTGAATTAAACCATAGGGGAAAATGAGAATTCAGTAAACAATGGGTCAATTGATCATTATACATGACTACCGAGTGACAAGTATATGCCTGTAGAAAAACAAACATTTGACATATGGCTATAAGCTTATCCAACTTTCAAGGGATGGTAATAGGATATGCCTTTAGTAACTCAGGGCTTTTGTGCATCAACCTGGTTTTGTATGAGGGTCCTCACAGCTATGAGACCATGTGTTACCACTGAACCAGTGTGCCTCCATATTACTCAGGACACAATGTATGTATAACCTTGATCACTTTCATCTTCTTTCACAGACCGAAAGGAAGGCAAGCCCAGGTTTATCAAGAGGCCGATCAACACTAGTGCGATGGAAGACAGGGATGTCAATCTCAGCTGCCAGGTCGCTGGTGTATCACCACCTGTTGTCACATGGTAAGGAATCGTCATGGGGTTGGTGGTAGGCAGTGGCGTAGCTACAGGAGATTGGGGGGGGGTCACGATTGCATTGTGACTGAAAAAGAAAAAGTTGTTAAAATATGTTGAAGGGAGAGGGGGAGGCAATGAGAAAATTAAGTGTTACCATCTCCTACCACAGCCTCTGTCTTTGATGGCCTTGTTCTCTTCCATTTCATCCACAAGTGCATCCCAATGACCAGTAAGTTCCCCCTTAATGGCTTGACCAATGCTACATGTAGGACACTGTTGATAGGGTCATTAATGTATGGTTTACTTGAAAGTAAAATGTGGTTGCATGGAGCTTATTTGGTATGAATCCACAGTGAATTAATGATGAATGATCAAGAGTATTAAACTCATACAACTCACCAGAAAATCTGGCGGTTCTTAATGCCTCTTACAAAAGAAAAAGAAGTAATGAAAGTTTCATATATGAAATATATGTGCCTTTTTTCCTACGTGGCATAGTTACATAGCTCTCAGGATGCCTATATCAAAGTAATTATTCAATCATATTGAGGCTAGTAAAATTGTAAAGTTGTCTCATATCCTCATAACTCTACTCTTACCCAATTACGCTGGTATGTATATACAACAATTTTCAAGGTTTTGTTTAGTTGTTTGATAGAATTGTTTAATGTCAGCAACCTCAAGCATATCAGATATTCAAGCAAAAAATTAGACAGCTCTAATGGAATCACTCGCCACTCTTCTTAATACTTCACATTGCAGGTCAGTCAATGGCGAGGACTTGAAGCAGTCACTGAAATTCAAGCAGAAGTTTGACAACTTCAACTATGGTCTCACGATCAGCGGAGCACAACTTTCAGATACCGGTTCCTACACAGTCACAGCAACCAACTCATTCGGCAGGACCAGCTTTGACTTCAAGGTCAATGTTGAACGTAAGCATCCACGATTCTTTGTTCTGTATATACATGTACATGAATTTTCCTCATACTATTCACCAAAAGTGAAATTTTTCCTGTAAATATGCATTTTACAGGCTTTATATTCCTGGCTATCGGGGAAATAGAGAACAAACCTGGGAAAGGAGTTTTTGAGGATTTTTTTTGTTGTGAAAAATCACTCAAAGGAAAAAAAAATCAAGAAAGTTCATTGGCCGCAATAGAGAGTAGTTGAGATTATGGTGATGATGAAAGAAATCATTCTCTTTTATCTTGTGTTTTGTTCAATGTTCAGTCAAACCTGTCTTATCATCCACCTACATCGTCTAACTGGGATGACCTTATTGGCTCCTACGGATGCACCATTTCCAATTTGTACCACGGTTTATATTATCAAATTTCCTTATATTTATAATGTTTTTATTTAACCTAATATGTAATTCTGATATTTTTTATCTGATATGATACTCCATCTTTAATCTTTGTATATATTGTCATGATGATGGAAATGAGTGTCAATTGAAATTCAACTAAATAGACCGCCTTTTCGACTGGAGTTTACGTTTGTGCTATTCTCTGTGTTCTGTTTCAAAGCTGATCCAATGAAGCAGAAGGCTGCCCAGAGACAACCCAGGTAGGTTCATTTCACTTTATATGTTGTCATGGAAACTGGTCCAATTTTAGAATTTTTACACCATTCTTCAAGTTTTTATATTTTGTCAATATGATACAAATCTGTTATGTTACCATGCAGCCTTTGTCTCGTGTTAGCCTTCTCATATTACACTTGCTCTCAGTCATGCACGGGAATATGATAAAATGCTTCTCATTAGATATTGATCAGCTAGCTATAAAGATCCAGAAAGTTCATAGGTCATCATATTTGACACAGAGATATTGTCCATTTAGCTTTCGACACATGCTAAATAGTGTCGCCCACATGTAAACTCCCTATTTCAGACTGTCATCTCACTCTTGTAATCACTGTACTTCACATAAAACCTTACGCCTATAATAATTTAGAGTTTCACGCAATTATTCGAAGTCCTTTGCTAAAACTCTGGAAATAATTAATTCTCTCAGTAAGACATATGTTTTTCAATGAACCTCTCTGAGATTTATTTCAACGGCTGATTTTTTTAAATTGTGTTTTTGTGTAGTTCCATTATAACTGTTTGTTGGTTGTTTTTGTAATTTGAGGGAGGAGGTTCATCATTTCATTAGAGTTGTTTCATTTGCAACTTTCTATGTATCTATTACATCTAAGTGGTATTATGTTTCATGGATTATAGGGTCATTGTTTATTTAATGTTTTGTATATTCTCTCCCTTCCTCTTCATCCTCATCAGAGAGTAAGCCTTTGTCTTTCACTTTGTTTGATTGTATCTTGCAAATTTCTATTTCTTTATTTTTACCAGCATTTCATCATTTTTCTCCTTATTTGTTTGTTAACTTTTTTTTTATTCATTATATTGTTTTGTTCCTTTTCTGTTTTCTTTTTATTGTTTTGTCTATTCATTTTGTTTACACTATAATTTATTTTACTTTTGGAGTGATTGACAGGAGTTTTAAAACATTCAAAATATTCTTATGTGTATTTTGTTTATTTTCACTTGGAATGAGTGAGAAGCAGACCACTCTTCTTTCTTTGTAGTGAATCATCTACCCCCACCCCCATCTCGCTCACTGTCTCTCTGTCTCTTTCTCTCCCTCTCTCTCTTTTTGTTTTCTTTCTCTCTCTATCTCTCTCTCATCCTCCCTCTAATTATCTCTTTCTGTTTTTTTTTTCTCTCTCTATCTATCTAACTATCCATCTTTCTCTCTTTCTGCCTTGCTCTTTGCTAGGAAATATTACCCTTTCTCATTGGTAAACATGTACATTTTTATATTTCCTTTCATTTTCTCCTTGAGAGTCTGTATTGGTTTAGCCTCTTTTTTCCCCTCACTTTCTTTGAATGAACTTCATAATTGTTGTGTTTTTCATTCCTTCTTTTGGTATGGTTAAACTTGGAATATAAAAGCAATCCTACATGTACATATATCTATATTTGTATTTCCTTGTTCTATCAAAGGGGGTTGCTTATATTCTTTTGTGGTTTTCTTTTCTTTATTATTTGGACAGGAATTATCTTTATTATTTTCTCTGCCCTGTTTTCTATGTTTCCTACCTTCTGAGAATAGCTAGGAGACATATGTCTACTTTTTTTCATCCCTTCTTCAACTCATTTCATTTACTTTTATTATATTGCTGAGTGAGGTGTGATAAGTACAGTATCAACTATATATATTTAAGGTATAGCCCATCATCATCTTTTCATATCAATTATTATTTATATATATATACATGTATATGTATCTAAATCCAGCCTGACTATCTTGTTCTTTTACATGAATTGACGGACCTGTTGTATGATTGCATGTATTGTATTCTGTAATTTAAATCTGTACAAAAGAATTTGTGATTTGTGCACCTACTATGATAAAAAATCATCCAATCCAATTCAGTTAAAATCAGATCAGATCAATTCAGTTCAGTTTTAATACTGTCTTTGTTGTTAATGTTGTTGTTGAAAATCTTAATTTTTTTGATTGGGACTATCTATTTCTCACTGCCTAAGTTTTCTGTATTTCTCTCTTTCTCTTTTGTAATTAGGAAAGGGTAAGCCTCCTCTTTTTCCTCTTTTTTTGAGTCGGTCATGCACTCGCTTTTTTAAATTTATAAAGCAATCATCATCTTCACTTTAAAATTTAAAAAATCTATGTTTTACATGTATGTTTCCTTCTGTGTTGACCACATGTTTGTTTTCATGTTTTGCTTTCTACACCTTTCACCTCTTGTTCTTGAGGTACGAGATGGGAGAATTTATTTTTAAAAAATTAAAAGCAGTATCCATTTTGTTTTTATTTCTTTCATTTGGATATGGAAGGCTTGGAGTTGGGCATTTGGCATTTCATACCATATTTTTTCTTTGAAAATGTATCATCTATTTTCCTCTCCATCTACAAATATCTGCTGTTTTGTATTATTATTTCTTACTTACTGTTTTTTGAATATTTTTTAAAAATATAATTCATTTAAACAATCAAATTCAAACACAATATTGATTTATTGACAAGTCTCTTTCTTACTTTATTAACATTGGATGGTTGAGGAAGGTCATGGGATTTCCATATTTTAAGGGGTTATACACCTTCTTCTTTCTTTTTTTCATTCTACATTCGGCACTTGGGCAGTATTATGTTTTTTAATAGTTTTTTTTAAGGATAATTATAAACTTTGCACTTTTCACCACATCATATGCTTTTATTTATTTTGGAGTGAGTTAATAAGTCACAACTTATTTTCAATGAAAACAAACTCTCTTTATATTTTGTTTCATGTTTTAATGTGGATGAAGGAGGGCATTTCATTGTTTTCTTCTCTTTTTTGCCTGTTCTCTCAAATCTATATCTTGAATGAATATCAAATTCACACTTGCTTGCTTCAGCACTTTCAATTCACTTTATTTTTGATGGGGTGAATTGAGTTAATATATTCAGCTCTTTAAACAAATATATATTTCTAAATTTCTTTTAGGATACGAAGGCTAAGTGGCTTCATGTCATCCCTTTTTTCTCCCTTCCATTTTAAATAATGGAGGGTTTTCATATGAAACATTGATCTGTATATTTAGTCTCCCTTTTTCATTTAATCCAGGGTCATATTTGCTGGGGAGGAGGTGGGGGGGGGGGAGCAAACTGAATCACTGTAACTCTTTAGTCTCTCCTCTTGGTATAACTGAATGGGATGTGCAAGTGTACCACTACATGAAAGCTCTCCACCCTACTCTTTAAAAATGGTACAATTTGTTCTATACTTTGTGTCCTCTGATGGTCTGAAATGGCCTGCCCAAAAAAGTGATAGCAATCAAGGCCTGGGGCTGGGCCTTGTCTTACAAAGAGTTGCAATTGATCCAAATCAATCGCAAGTCCTCCAATCAATCGCAAGTTTGCAATCTCCTACTTCTTATGTACATAGTTGCGATTGATATCAATCGCAAATAAGTTACAATTGATATCAACTCTTTGTAAAACGTGGCCCTGGTATATCTAATTTTCTTCAAATTCTTCACACTCTGACTTGATTTTTTCACAAATATCTACAGATTCAAGATGGATGACATCAAGCCAGACTGCAGCCCTTGGTTTGAGTTCAAGCTTAGGTCACGTATCATCCAAGAAAACTCTGGTTTCAAGCTTAGCTGTATCACTGCTGGATATCCTGAACCTAAGGTCAGATTGCACTATACTCTTTCCATTCTTCGTCCTCCTCCTCCTACTCCTCCTCTTCTTCTTCTTCTTTTTCTTCTTCTTTTTCTTCTTTTTCTTCTTCTTTCTTCTTCTTATTCCTTCTTCTTCTTTTTCTTCTTCTTTTTCTTCTTTTTCTTCTTCTTTCTTCTTCTTATTCCTTCTTCTTTTTCTTCTTCTTTTTCTTCTTTTTCTTCTTCTTTCTTCTTCTTATTCCTTCTTCTTCTTCTTCTTCTTCTTCTTCTTCCTCCTTTTTATTTCCTTTATCTCTCTCTGTGCTCCTCTGCTACTGCCTGTTGCTATTTCACTCTCTCTCCTTTCTCACTCCTCCCCTCCTATTCCTCTCCACCTTTTTATTAATATCTTTTCCATGTGTTTACATTCACATACATATATCTCTGTCCGCATCTCCCTCAATCTGTTTCTGTCTCTTTTTGGTATCTTTTTCTGTCTTTCTCTTTTTCTGATATTACCCCTATCCTTACATGAACACCTAATCCATGTGTGTGTTTCTTTATTCACAATATCTCTTACTTCGCCATTTCTTGAATTATTCTCATTCAGCCTTTTCATTTCTTCCTGTACTCCTCAATCAATTTCAGTTATTTTTCTCTTACTTTTTACCTACATCCTCTACCATTTGCCTTCCCTTATTATATCTCTTGTTTCTGTCCCGTCATTTTCTTGCCTATTGATGTATATGTGTGCTTTATTTGTTATAAATATTTTCTTTTCTGCTGTAAATTCAGCAATACGATTGTCTATTATGTATATCATCTAATATTAATATCATCTTATCTTATAGTTACGTAACTGAAAAAGCAACCCTATATAAATAAAAACTGATACATAAATTAACATATATAAAATACCGGTAATACATGTAATATAATATAAACTCTCCATCCTTTCATCTTCCCTCTCAGGTCACATGGTACTTCAACGGTGAGCTCATCCCCAAGGGAAGCAGCGACTACAAGCAGGAATACGGATAACGCCTCTCCTCCCTCGACCTCGACCGCGCCCTCCTCTCACACTCCGGTCGCTACTCCGCAGTCTGCGAGAACTCGCACGGCTCGGGCGAGACGGAGTGCATCGTCAAGGTTCAAGGTAAAGCCCTCCCTCTACAGTCAGAAATCTACGAGCTTGACAATGAGGTGTTGCAGGTCGGACACTTTGTGGACGATCGCTGGAAGCAGCGGCTCCGCCTCCTCCCTCGCATGTAGACTGTCATGCATGTGATTGCATTATAGCATGCAATTGATTTATGCCATTTGCCTTCAGATCACAGATATCTACAGTAGATATGCATCCCCTTGTACAAGTACATTGGAAATGTAAACCACGATATTGCAGAAGTTACACCATACAAAGTATTATTTCTTTGGCTCACAATGTATCCCTTCAGAAATGTTATGTTCCAAACATTTATTATTTCAAGTGTAGATGTTAACTTAAAACTTTACTATCCTTTTTCAGTAATTCTTAAACTGCTGATAAAAAAATGATGAAGTAAATTGTTGGGAGACGATATCCATATGAGCCTTTGATATTCAACTCTCAAGTTGCTACTACAAACATATTGAAGATGTGTTGAAATTATGCTAAACTTTCTGGCTGATCAGTGATGTCTTTAGATCTGATATCTATACACTGAATTCACCTGCCTTCTTTTAAGAGGCAAGAAGTTTACCACAACCATAGGACTTTTTATAGTGAACAATTTTTGCAGAAGAATGCTAATAGCATCTGACTTTACTATTAATGGTAATTTTTCCCATTTTGACATGGGCATGAGAGTAGCTGAATTGTTTATCACTTTTTCATTAAAAACAATATAAAGATTAATCTTAAACCTTCATGAAAGGGGGGGGGGTGGATTTGGTACATTTATGTGAAATATTGATTCTCAATGAAAATATTAGGAATTTTTTCCAATTTGAATAACATCTTTGATACAAAAGTTCCATTAGAGAATGTAAACCATTGCAAAATGTGTTGCTTATGGAAAATTCTCATAAATTTGCTAGTCAAAGCTGCCACATACATGTACATGTAATGCTGATGAAGGCATTTATACATATTCAAACTCTCCACTCCATAACGCATCTTGAAAAACCATGGTTTGGGATATAAATGTATTTCCAGGTGAAAGCAAATGTAAGTGATGGAAAAAGAGTTAGCAAGTTTACGGGAGACAAAATCTTTGACAGAGATACATTACAATAAAATAACTTATTACATGTAAGATAATATTTTTCATAAGTTTTATCAATTTGATATGCTTGTGTTTAATAGTAGGAATTTGTTTTCATGAAAAATCTTTACAAAAAAAAATTAGTATGGAAAATTATCAAATTTGCAATTTTAATACATGAACTATGACAAACATTGTATTTGAATTATTGATACTGATTTTGATGAGTTCTTTACCTTTGGAATCTATCAATAATACCAGGAAAATAAAACAACATCTGTACATTTGTTAAATGTACAATTTTAAATGTTTTAGTTGTGTATACGTGTACATAAAATTATCTAATGGGTTTTGATAATTTGGTGTGGATTTAATATGGCCTTTCATTATGTTTTCTTTTAATTTATGGTATGCTCCACAAAACATACCTTTTTGATATCCAGTGGTTTTTAGTTCTTGAAGTTACAGCAGGAACTCTTTTCTTGAGGTCATATGTGCTAAAATATCGCTAGAATTTTCCTAGGTGTGTCATTTATGGATTTAAAGCCTTGAATGAATCATAAAGACATGTGAAGTTTCCTAATCTTTTTCTTTCTCAAACTCTCTCTAAATCGATTGGTGCTAGATATCGACATTATGTCATTACATGTAATGATTTAAGAAAAGAATTACCGGTATCCCTTTGGTTATATGAATTAGTAGTACCAGTAATTGAGAGAAGAAATGTGTAAGATTTATGGAATTGAAATAAATACATGTAATGTATGCCACAAGTGCACAAGTCATATACCTGTATCTCTTTTTCATTATGTTAATTTGTATCCTTTATTCTGCTATATATACTCAGCATGTCAGTGTGTTAGTATTTCATCTATAGCTGACTGCTTGGCTTACTTTGCCTATGACATGATTGCACACATGTACCCAGCCTGCTAATCTGCCTCTTTTAGCTCTCTCTCTCCTTCTCCCTCTTTCTCCCCCTCCTGTCTCTCCCTTTCTTTCTCTCTCTTTCTCTTCCTCACTCCCTCACTCCCTCTCCCTCTCTCTGTCTTTCTCACTCTCTCATTCCTCCTCTCTCTCTCTCTCTCTCTCTCTCTCTCTCACTCTCTCTCTGTTGCTACTTTTATTTTTTATTTTTTAAATCTTATCCTCAATTATGTTTTTATGATATCTCTTTTTCATACGCCATCTTTTCTTTCCCTTTTTCTCTCGCTCAGTCTCTCTTGTCCACGCTTTCATTAACTCCATCTGTTGCACTCTTCTATGCTCCTAATATTTCAGTTTGTCTTTTCTTCAAATCTTTTCCTGTTACCTCTAATTTTAGAATTCCTCATATTCTTTTTTCTCACTTCAATCTCCTTTCTGTTTTCCATATTTCCTCTTTTCTCAAAAACCTCTCTTATTTTTGTTTTCAGTTCCTTTTTTTCTGTCTTACACATAGTCATTGCATTTTTCATATTTCAATTTGCATACATTCTCTTTGCTTTTTACTGCATGAGGGAAGGAGAAGCAGTATACTCCATGCACATTCTTTTTTTGCAACCCAATTGCATTTTACATGCCTTCCCATATGATCATGTTGCTAAGCACATATATATTCACGCTGTTCCATAAACATTACCCACCTGGCATTTAGTTTGCACCCATCTTTTCAGGTGAGATTCTAACTTTTCATATATTCAATAATTTTTATTCATCTTTATCTTGCTGACTTATCTAGCATGAGATCTCTAAAAGTATTTTCTTTTAAATTGCACATTTATATTACAATTGTTAATGTTTAGAATTGGTCTCTTCTTTATTATACAATATTTTGTATTAACTTAATTTTTTCTCTTAATATGTTTATAGGGTAGAAATCAAGATTAGAAATTAATGTTATTGTATATCATAACCTTAGACCTGATATAATATTGAATATTATAATACTGTAATATAATTATATATTTTGATAATGAGATATCTTGAGAATTCATACATGACATCTAAATAAATGTAACAGATTGGTACATTATATCAGATTGATAGAAATCAATTGCAAGGTAGCTTTTCTCGAAGAAAGTTGTTTTCCTTTTGATCCTCAAAGATTTATTTTAAAAAAGAAGTACATTTTACATAGATAAGCTTATCCATTGCAAAGGATCATTCCTTACATGTAAATTTGTAAATTTGCCTCTCCCCAGCCAAGTGTTCAATCGGTGCCTGGTTGTAAGGAAGTCCTTGTGCTGTAATCACCAAAATATGAAGTCAAGATAGGGCTGGGGTAATATTGGAGCACCTTGAGCCCCTTGCATAGTGGATATGAGCACTATACAAGTATCCATTATCATAATCACCTTTGACCCCCACAGTTCGCGACCCCAACAGGAAGCAGGAGCACCAGGAGACGAGGTCCATGAGGAGAAGAAAGGAGGTCTCCAACGAGGGAGAGGAGTCCAGCTACAGGGAGTACAAGAGCAGCCGAAGGACGGAGGATTCCTACGAGGAGTCCTCGTCATCGTCGACCAGGAAGTCCAGGAGAGAGGCGTCGTCTTATGATGAGGGTAAGACTTCTAAGTCTCCATCAACAACACAGACAAATCTGGGCCCTGTTTCATAAAACTTGATATCAATTACAAGTTACAAGCTATAAGCTACAAGCTACCGAAATCATGGCATCTGATTGGCTGAGAGCAAATTTGTCATAGAAATTTAGCAGTTGTTATAGATAACAAGTTTTAGGAAACGGGCCCCCAGTTCGGTATACAAATGTAATACAGTGCTCAGACTTCAGTGATCTATAATATGGTAGTTAGAAATAGATTTTTGGGGATAGATTTGGATGATAATCTCCTTAAAATACCCTTGACAAGGTTAAGAGGACAGATATTTGTTTTCAGGGGAGGGGTAATATACATTGAGGTTCTTTTTGAATTCCAATTGTTTTTATTTTGAGATTGATTTATATATGCATAGAACTACATATATTTAGAATGTCAATTTCAAAACAAAATGTGAGATCAGAAAAATGGTTCCACAAGTGAGTTAATCATAATTGAGTAAATATATTTTATCATAATTTTTTTGGTAGCTGGTAAGTCTTACAGTTTAAAACATCACACAAAATATCATTAGAATAGTACTTAACAGACCATCTATTAATTAAAAGCTTTTTGTTGTTCCTGATAAATGCATGTACTGATATCTGAAATTGAAAACACGTTGCACACAAAATGAAACAGAAACAGTCAGTAGCTCAACATCGTCACGGAAACAACAGCAGCAGAAGCAGCAAGAAGAGGAAGAAGAGATCGACATCGACCTCGATGCCCCCGAGACGGAGAAGGCTGCTCTCTTGATCCAAAAAGGTTTCCGTGGACTCAAGTCGAAGAAGACCAATAAGTCAGGTTGGGCACCAAACCATGAAGATGGAGTTCCTTTACGGTTCTTCTATCTCTGCGTGTAGCACCACTCACTCTATATCGTGTGATGTTTAATTAGATGTAGAAAGGCTGGGTTCTATTATATTTTGCCACTTGCAAAGAATGTCTTTGTCAAGGGATGCATCAATAGAGAATTTCATTAAATATCATTTTAGAATTTCCACAAATTTACAGCTAGCATAATTTCTATTCCAGTTTGCTTTTCAGCAAAAATCAACAACATTTACATAAAAATACACCCATTTTTGTTTAAAAAAACAGAGCAGTGAAATATTATGCACTGACTATGAAAATAAATCAAATGAAAATTGAAGTGATTGTATTTTATTTATTCTAAAAATGTTATTTTTTTTTATTGATCAAATAGAGATGGAACAATGATAAAAACAATAATAATTACAGCTTTCTAGTTGATAAGAAGTGGTTATCCTGTTAAACCAATATCACATTTTGAAATATAATTGAACCCAGTTCTTAGTGTAGTCAGGCCCTGGTTTTAAAACTTTGTATTTAATTCTTTCCATGCCAGCCAACACTTAAAACTACATTGTTTGGTTATTTTGTTAATACACTTTTT
>BEXV01000925.1:6388-16965 GCA_003118195.1 Hemicentrotus pulcherrimus
AGTCGCCATTTTACAGGCGCACACTTGCTCGTCCAACCACATGAACGTTCGCATCCTACCGGGTACCCATTTAACACCTGGGTGGAGAGTAGCAAGTACAGGTAAATATCTTGCCAAAGGATATTAGTGCCTATCGGGATTCGAACCCTCGACCTTCGCATCTACAGTCGAGCGCCTTAAACCACTGGACCACGACACTCCTAATCATGCGATTATGACTGAGCGAAACATACGGGGGTTAAGAAGTTATTGGAAAGGGTTGATTAATATTTCGTTGAGAAGTGTCAAAATCATGACAATCATGATAAATATACTCAATCTTATAGAAAAAAACACACAGTGAAAAGCGCTGCCCACAGATATAGGTACATGCGGGACTGCAGACACCTGTGGAATCAAAATTTTGTGCAGAGAATTGTGCTACATTCAGGCATATGTCCTTTTCAAATTTTGAAAGAATGGTAGATCTATATGACTCAATTTGACGTGTGCATATAGCTCTTACTAGTTATTCAATGTGTCTCTTCAGAAACTCAATCACTCATTACAGAAGTCGAATTCAGCTATTTGGCATAGATATACACATACACACGAGAAACAAAAAGTGAAATACTGGAACATCGGTAAACAAAATGTACAAGGGACAACATGCCTATTTATAATAAAATGAAAATTATATGAAACATAAGCACAAGAATGGCACTACCCTGGTCTGTCCCTTTCAAAGTTCTTTAACAGCATGTTCTGAAACGTACTGTAACTGAACTCTATATTGAATGAAAATTCAATTTCCATGACATTACATTTCGGCAACAGTGTGTACATTTTATCAATCTAATTTTGACAGCTTTTACTTGTTGCTATTACATTCTAAATAAGTTTCAATGTCTTCCATGTCTACATGACCCCAGTTTGACGGCATTATAATCTTTAAATGAAAGTTAAGAGAAAAGTTATATGGGTGGGGGGAGAGAAATCGAAACAAAATGAATCAAAGAGGATAGTGTTAGAGAGGGGTGAAGTTAAAAATATGAGATAGATAGAGAGAGGGGAAGAGAGAGCAAGAGAATGGAAGAGAGTGAGAGAGAAATATTGATAATCTGCATGTTATTAAATGATGCTATGGGATGATACATCCACATAGAGGGAAGGAGAAATGAAGAAAGAAAGAGAGAATGAGAGAAGAAGAGAGAGAGAGAGAGAGCGAGAGAGAGAGAGAGAGAGGAAGAGAAAATGTGACAAAATGTATTTAGAAAGATGTAGATTAAAAGGTTACTAACAGCAAAATGATTAAGAGGAAACACAAATATATCGAATTTTACCAAACAACTTGCTAGCTGCAACCTATCCGGTGAAAAAAGGAGAAAGAAATGTCATCCATATCGCATGTTATAATGACATGCACTTTTCATTCAAATATCAAATGTGAATGCTCTGTTGTAGTTCCCTTTTTTTATCATCAATAACACCATCATAATACCTAATATCAATACAGATTCAGTACTTGGAATAGTTCCAGTATTTGTTCAAACCGAGCATGATGTCGGGTGACAATCAATTAATTTCGCATTAGTAATTCAGTACAGTACAATAATAACACTACCACCACCACCAACAACAACAGCGACGACTGCAACAGCAACAACAGACAGCAACAATGGCAACACCAGTTGCAGCAGAGAGACGAGGAGGGTGGGGTTCAGTGCATTTCAGAACCATATCTGTCGTCACGTTTTATGAGGTCAAAGTTATACATTCGCTTGTTGACCGTATGGTTTAACAATAATACGGTTTATTTTCTTATTGTTGACATGTTGACGAGACGGTTCAGTTCTTGTATAGGTGAAAATGAATTAATAGCTTTCTCTTTTTGATAATGTCACATGAAAATAGCTCTTTAAATGCCCTCATTATCAAAATATTATAAAAGACCAACAAATTATCTTTATAAAGCGCATTTCAGTGTAGATTTCCAGTAAAACTGAGTCAGTTTGCAAATATGTTGTTGATTCTAAAACCTCACAATACACAATTGCTCTTATAGGTACTACATAATCATCCTTTCCCAATTATTTTCTAAGCTGCTCTTTGACGATGACAATCGCATGGCCTGCAGTAAACTTTATCTTTGAACCATGAACTACATTAAAAAAAAACAATTAGTTCATCTAAAGTAAGCTTTATTTCATATTTTCCTTTGATTACCAGTTGACTGATTTAAGAATCGAAGAAAATATCAATACACATAAGTCGAAGGCTAACGCTCGGTGACGTAATGTTTTCGTCTGCGGTTTTTCATTCTACACCATAATGAATAGATAAATAATGATTGTGGATTTATTCCAATAAAAAATTCCTTAGAATCCCGTCTATACGAACAGATAATGGATCATAAATCCGAAGGTTAATCTTTGTAATTAGAGGTTCATGACCCACCAGAGACACAATCACAGGTTCTGGTTAAATGAATATAGTTCCGTCCGTCGCTTCACACACGAAATAAAGTTTCCTTTTAAGGTCTGAATTCGAGTATATTCATAACAAAAGTTTTGAATCACCTTCGACATGCGATCAGACTACATCTATTAAAGATGATGGAATGACAATCTGCGCATGCGCCGAAGTAAAGTTGACGGCGAATTGGAGGACGTGCTTGGAGCAGAAGTTGGAAGGCTTTTAGGGGCTTGCCTTTTCAGATGATCAGAAGGAGAACTTGCTGGAAGTCAACTAAAGTGACATCTAGGCTGGTACATAAACATATATCTGGGTTACTTGGAGTTCTGGGAAAAAAAGGGCAATTCTTGGCGTTTGGAGAGGAAGTAACGTCGAATTTACCCCCAAATGGATTTGTTGAAGATTTTGCTATTATGTTCTGCTCTGCTAGGGGTGTCCTATGCGGTGACGATAAAAGTTGGTAAGCATAACAATTTCTTTTTTGAGTCTATGAATCTATTTTTTCTTATATTATTCATTTTCACATGATTTCAATTATAAAATGTTAGTTAGTTATGTAAACAGGACATCTATAGGATTCTGTATAAAGTTTAAAGTTTTCATAAGTAGAAACTCACACATAGGCCTACGATATTTTCCACGACAACCAGAGAGCGTTATCGCAACATCACGACATCAAGAGCCGGAACTACTTTCAGAGATATTGTAGCGTTACCAGAGAGAAAACAATGATAGCACTAGCAACCGTAATGATATTAATAACGCTGATACTATTCAGTCATAATATGCATGCGATAGGGGCGCCGATCGCAACATTTAGTTCCGGAACTACTTTCGAGACTCTTATTTATTTAGGAAACAATGCAAGGTGCAGCAGCAAAGATTATTCATGACACATCTCTGTATTCAGATATCATTTACAAGTCATTCTTTGTTATGCGATACAAAAGGATCAACTTGCTAGTTAATCGACCGCAGCCGGAACTATTTTCGGGGATCCAATACTCCTATTCAAATAATAAATGGTGCAAAAGCTCTAGCAATATCATATTCATACTGATTTTAAATCATCTTGAACCTGTTGATGAAATGATAGTTTGAGTGGTAAATAATAGGGAAATGAAAAGGAGCCTTTACAAAATAGGGGCAGTCATAGTGCAAAATTCGCATTTTCTTGTCATTAATTGAAGATAACACGGTCAGTCATTGCGAATTTAGCTGCGATTGGCTGTGACTAAATGCCTCGTTGGCTTAATTGTAATAATGTATGAAGCCGTAGTATTTTTGTTAGAAAATACATTTTTTTTAAAAGACACAACAGTTGCGATTTACAATTATTGCTCTAATGTTGTAGATCTGGTTCAATTCTGATTGTACACCTATGGCTAGCCATTATTAGCATTATTAATCCGTGTTGATATAAAGATTCGACATATAATCCAGTGTCGTGAGACGTTGTCCCAGAAGGAACTGTTTTAACAACCCCATTTTTTGAAGTGGGGTCTTCATTTCTCTCTCCCCCCCTCCTTTTTTCATATCTTTGTTCTTGTTCCACGAGAATATTGTTAGGGACCCTTACTTAGATGCCAAATCGGAAACACTAATCACATGACACAACAGCTAACTTATTATTGAGGAGGGAATTCAATTTAGTCATCAATTTTGCTTGTTAGCTTGGAAATCACAGAAATAGGTCTTCGTCATCATGTCATCATTTGAATCAATGTTCTGCCGTTGCGTTTAAAATGTCTTGCTTTTATTTCTATACTTTGATGCGTTAACGTCACTACCAATTTTAGAGAGTGTTCTTAAAAAAGTTAGGGCACATGTTGAGAAATCTTTTGTGTTTATTTTACCTAATGAGTTTTGATGCCCCTCGAGATTTTGATTTTTCAAAGTCATTTCCAAGTCCGTTATAACGTTTTAGGGTAAGTTTCCTATACCATCAATATGGTGTAACTTATATTTTCATCTTCGTCAAAGTACGATGTAACACTTGTTTTTCTTGTCACCCCACCCCCCCCCCCCCCCCCCCCCCCNTCTCTCTCTCTCTCTCTCTCTCGCTCTCTTCCTCTATTTCCTGTATCCATCACCCATCTCCCATCTCCCGCCCCACTCTTTATCTCACCTCTTTCTCCTTTCTTTCTCTCTCTCTCTGTCACTATCTCCCTCTCTCTCTCTCTTTCCCACTCTCCCTCTCTGTATATTCCTCACACCATTCCGTCCCATCCACCCCCTATCTCTACCTCTCTCTCTCTCTCGCTCTCTTTCTCTTTCTCTCTCTCTCTCTTTCTCTCTCCCTGTCGTCGACCACAACAGGTGCTATGTACGGTGAGTCTACGCACATCAACGACATCTATAAGAACATTCTGACGGACGCCGCCCAGCACATCAACCGCGACGGCACCATCCTGCCGCAAGGTGACGAGATCGCTGCCGTCCACTTCAACAGCCCCACTGAGGAGGGCTGGGCAAGGCACTCCGTGTCGGTCGGTGTGAGGGCCGGTGAGTTCACTCAAGAATCTCCAATTGATGTAATTAATGATCAATACCAATTACAATGATCCGATCGAACTTACAGTCATCTTTATACCATGTCATTAATAAATGATATACGTTAGAGTAAACGTTTTTTTTTTCTTCTTTTTTTTTAATTAACAGGAGTCTCTTATGGAGATATCAATATCATGTGAATGTTAATTAGCATCACTAACTCTAAACAAATTTACACAGCATGTAACTGCATCGTTCAACTTATAATATCCTGCATTAATAGATGTAATTAATGATCAATCGAACTTACAGTCATCTTTATACCATGTCATCAATATGACATATATATGTATATATATATATATATCTTTCGAATCTTGTTCGATTATCGATTTAATGATGGGTATAATGCTAGTTCTATACGTTATATTCTGGTGCCAAGTCATACATTTAAATTACTGTTGTCTTGTTGACGAAGATGGCTGACATTATGTTCCTCCTCTTCTTTTTCTTTTATTTCGAACTTCGACCTCAGCCTGCTCTTTCATCAACAACAAGGATGCCCACGCCCTCATCCTCCCCGACGACATCTGCCTTGACTGCCAAGGCATCGGGTACATCATGGGCAACGGCTACTCACCAACCGTCACCACCGATCAGACTGCGGGCTCGGGCTCCATTAAGATGTATCCCATCACCGATGAGATGATCGAGTTGGTCTCGAAGGTCATCAAGCACTACCGATGGTCTACCTTTATCATTCTCTACGATGGGGATTCGGGTGAGTTCTCAAATATTCATAATCAATATGTTAAAGGCCCACTACTGCACTACCTATAGCTACTTGCGCCCTCTATATACCAAAGAATGCCTAATCGGTGACCATTGGTCCCCCGTGATCCTCTTTTTCTTATGTTCAGTGAGAGCTGATTTGGTGAGATAACCACCTGTCAAGTAACTTTGCAGGGCGTTCTAATCCTCCTGTAAACTAGTACAGATGGGCTTTAAGTGTATCAAAATCATTTTTAGTGTTTCTGTTTAATTTCATATATTCATATTGATATGAAACTATCGATGCTCAGAATCTTTGATTCCTCTCATATACATGTATTATTGTTGCTTGTAAAAGTTAGTGAACTTACTTTAGCATTAATGATTATTGATATCACAATCCCAATCCTGAATACAAATCATCTTTTACTGATTACATGAACCTAGACCTCAACCTCAATGACAGCCTTCTTTATTCCCACTCAATGTCAATAACCAGATGATTTCTTCCCATCCAGCACAATCAGAAAAAAGAAAACACACGTTTTATAGAAGAAAAAAAAGTCGATATTCCAATCCAAGCAGTTTCTACGGAACAATCGGACAGAGATTCTAAGACACAGGGGATGATTTGTCTGTTTGGAGCCAGAAGGGCGTTCTTTATTTAAATATTAACTAAATATTTAAAAATTAACGCCTTTCTTGTTCCAAACAGACAATTTAAAGCAAAGCATTGGTCTTCAAAAAAAATGGTTCAATACACATTTCTACAGATTTCTAGGTAAAATGTAATGTCATACCATATACTCTAATATAAAGTTTATTGCATTTATATGTATATAGATTTATAAAGCCCTGAAAAAGAGGCTGGTCAGTTACGTTAAGAGATTTAAAGTCCTTCTTGAGAGTTTTCTTTCCCTTGGCATTTCAAACAGCAATGCTCAATTCGTCTTCGGAGGCTGTTACTTCATTTTTTTTTTATTAAAGAAGAAATATTTTGGTGCATCCTTGAAAACTGTACTTGCATTTTTCTCTACCGTCGTGACCAGGAAGAAATAAAATGCTCAATCTTCAAATTGTCTGTTTCCTTCTTCTCCGAAACAGGATACGATATGGTCAATGCCCTTATGGGGATGTCCCCAGAGACTGGGTGGACCGCCACGCCCATTGCGCTCGATGGTGATGACACCAATGCCCAGATGAAGGACATCAAGTCGAGAGCTGTGAAGAACATCGTTGTCTACATGCACATTGAAGAGAACTTGAAGAAAGTCGTCGACGCGGTAATTGTTATTCCTTGCCTTTCTCATCGCAGCTTAATTTAGAGGCTAACCGCTTTGCCTTTCTGCTGAATCTGACCTCTCACCGCAGCTTTCGAGCCTAACCGTTTTGACTTTCTGCTGAATCTGACCGCGGCAGTATAAATCTTGAGTGAAGTCGACAGTGCAGTTACATTTACCGCTATATTTGGACAGGAAAAAAGTCATTGTTCAAGATTATTATATTCATAGTCCCCTCTTTATCTATAGCTAACCGTACTGCTGTTTCTGACCGGTACAATGTGTGTGTGGTCAACAGTGTACATACCGTTCTGCTACATCCCATTTTAAAGAAAATCTTCAAAGAGATAGTTCAGCCTTTAAAGGTTCACCGCTTCTTTTTTTTAATCTCATTATCTGGCCGCTTTGCCTTTAAACTGGTATATTTTCTGATCGAGGCAGGCGAAATATAAAAAGTGGTCGGCCATTGCCGATTGCCTATCACCACATGAGCTTTTAAATTACCAGTGCCGACGTAGGATCTTTTACTTCGCCACTCTTTTAGACTGCTTTTTAAGTGATTATTTTACAATCTATATCAGTGATAAAATAATTATGTAGATTAACATTTCCGTGTTATTTCCCATAAGTTTATTACAACACCTCGTTTTTTCCCTCCCATTTTCACCAGGCATATGAGGAAGGGCTTCTCTTTGACACCTGGCACTGGCTGTTCGGAAATCCAGTAAGTTATGATTGAGTGCAAACAGATACTACATGTACCTGAAGAAAACATAAACGCCATGCAACTTGTCATGTTAAACCACTTTATTTTCGCCTTGAGGTTTGGGATTTATGGCATTTCTTTAAAACCCCTCTGCACTAGTTTGGCCTGGAGGGAGTAGACCTCCCTGCATAGTCACTGAAAGGTGGTTATCTCTTCAAATCAGCTCTCAATTAAGATAGGAAAAAGGGGACCATGGTGGACCAACGGTCACCGATTATGCATTGTTTGCTATATAGAGGGCGCAAGTAGCTATAAGTAGTGCAGTGGGGATTTAAATTCCATCATCAGGTTTATCCCTCTATTGATCTGTCATTGTTCCACACTGATTGTTAGAGTCATGTTTCCTTATTATACAGAGATAAGATACCCAACGAATCCGATTACAACTGTAGAGGTAGTAAAAAAGACTTGATCACAAGGTCCGCGGTTCGAGTCCCGCCGCTGCACCAACGTCCATTGTCAGGACATTGATCTACATTTGTCACACTCCACCCAGGGGAAGTAAATGGGTACCTGGTAGGAATTTATTCCCTGAAACGCAGCGCCCGTAACAGCTGCACTGCTAAAGCCAGGGTAATCATGCTGCATTATTGTAGAGCGATTAGAGACTTCTGACAAAGTAAGCGCTATGCTGAGTTAGAAAATGATTAGTGCATGGACGTGAATAACTTTTTTTTTGTTTTTTTGAATAACAACAGAACGTGGCCTATTTGGGAAAGACGTTCTTGGAGACCAAGCTGCGCTACAACTCTGCCTTCCTCACTCGTTTCAAGATGGAGACAGCAAGTTCAGTCGGAGGTAGCTACTTCACTCGTCGCGCTGACGCAATCCGCAAGTGGCCCTTCCGTCAGCAAACGACGTACGACTCGCTGCTGGCGGTAGGCCATGCGTTGAAGCAGTACAAGGAGCAGCACAACAACTACCCGCCATCGGGCCGATGCGGCATTACCAAGAGTCAATTGATGTCGAGTTTTTCCAAGGTAAACATTATTCGAAGCAAGAGTTTGTTGCGTCATTATCCAAAAGTATGGCAATTTTTTAAATCTATTAATGAGTCAAAGAATGGAAAAAAAGAAGTTAACAAGATCTGTCCACCAACGCCCCTTTCTGGTTGTGTCGAATGGCGGACTTAGAATATTTGTGTTCTTCCGGGCCCTTTTTATTGTCATAACGATAAAGATAGTATATGCCATAATGACATCATTGCCAATGGTCAGGTAATAGATTGTCAAGAAATCTGTATAAAGCTTAGTCGAAGAGCCAAACGTACAGAGATCGAAAATAACACTTTGCTCTCAATATTTTTTCTCTATATATGGGAGATTATAGCTTCTGTCAGTATTTGGGTTCGACTCCGGATTGCTGAATATGGCAAAATATATTATTTGCCCTTTTCAAAACGGAATTGATCCAAATTCTCCTTTCCAAAAATTGAAAGAAATCAATTCGGATCACATTATATCTAACATTCCTACTCTTTCGACGGCTTAGGCGGTGACGTTCCTCTCGCTTAGTGGTCAATAAGACAATATTTTTAAATTCAACAAAATCATTGACATTTGACACATATTAAACTGAAAACGAATTCCATTATTCTTGTCAATCCACAGTTTTCATTCGAAGGCTGCAGTGGTGAAGTGGCCTTTAATGAGCATGGAGACAGGGTGAACTACACCATCACGATCTACGTAGGAAAGAACCAGTACCTGTCCATAAACACGGTAAGGACATTTGTATAGCGGAAGTGTCTGCCCAGAATCATACTGTATAATTATTTACAAACAAAAAACGTGATCGAAACCACGTCGATGCTCTGGTGCCCGATTTGTAGAGCATTAATACTCGATACACAGTCCCTCGGATAGGACTTTAGGCCGTCCTAGTGGCTGACTTATCAATATGTAGATATATTTTCCTAGCCAGGTAAAGGAAACACTCAGACTTATCAGACTGTTAGACATTAATGTTTTCAGATTAAAATTTGATTTCATTGACGTCTTCAACGTACGCGGCATCGAAATATGACTTCAAATTGTGGAATATTTCATTGGTGTGAAACCGTATGTATTCTATCCACAGCTAGGCGTGTACACACAAAACATCCATCATTGGGAGCAGAAGCACAACCAGAAATGGCCTGGCCAGCCTGGTTCTAACCTCTACATGAAGCCGTATCGTATGGCAGAGGAGAGCCATATCCACATCCTGACTATCGAGGTAACTATACGTTTTAATTGTGTTGAAATAAAGGGAAGATCCAGTATTCTGTTAGGCAGGAGGAAAAAACGTCTGGAAAATCCCTGACAGGCACAAACATCAACAAGAGACATCCAACCGAACAAACAAGCAGATAAAACAAGACGATCAATCAGTGCAATAAAACGCAAAACTCGTTTGCTGTTAATGAGTCTTAAAATGGGCAGGAACACCGAGGCACAGTGTGTTGAAAAAGGGACTATCTCGATTGGTACAAGTTTTTTCGCTAGCTCCTGATCGACCATGTATGTTTATTATTCTCGGCAGACCAGCGAATTTTCACCTCGATCGCTTACTGACTCCATTGAATATCTGAATGTCTTGTTTGCATAGGAACCACCATTCATAATGCGGTACGACTACGAACAAATCCGGAATCCCCGTCGGTATCGCCGTGCTACAGGAGAAACCATCGACAACGGTCTCTACATCGGCTACGTTCCAGAACTCCTCGAAGCTATTAAACACGTGTTCGAAGACGATATGGGCTTGGACTTCAGCTACAGGTTTGTATGAACAAATGCAATAGTGGCGTAGCCAGGGAGGGATACAGGGAT
>BEXV01000925.1:50578-62251 GCA_003118195.1 Hemicentrotus pulcherrimus
CCCCCCCCCCCTCAAGGAAGCAGTGAATACTGCGCCCCCGCGAAAAAAATATCCTGTATACCCCGTTGCTTTGCTCTTTGATGGACCTATTTTTTTTAAGGGCGGCGTTAAGGGGTTGTAACACCTTCCCCTCCTATGATAGCCAACAACAAAAACACAATCGTTGGCAATCAATCATCATGGTAATTTCTTAGTTTTCTTGCTACCCGTACTCACACTTATGATCAATATTGCGCTACGTTATAAATACCAGTCGGTCTTTTATGAGGTCACCATCCTCTTCCTTACCGTACCCTACAGGAACCACCTTTCCTGATGCACAGGGATTACGAGCTGACCCGAACTCCTAACCGTCGTCGATTCCGTCGTCAGGAGGTCAATCCTGACCTCGACCTATACATCGGCTACGTCCCCTTGCTACTCAAGGAAATCAAGAAGGTGTTCGAAGAGGACATGGGACTGGACTTCACCTACAGGTAACAATTGTCGAATCATGGATTTAAAATAATCCTTGGAAACGTGGGCGTATTATTCCCATGGAAACGTCGATTTGATTGGCTTTTGAGTTAAATTGCCATGGTATAGTTAATTTATTGATGACAAAGTTAGAATCGGTTGAAAGTGTTATGCAACGGGCCCTGACAGCGAATTTATTACAGGAACTTTGAGGGTAGATCGTTTGGCCATCTCTTCTTATCTCCATGGTTTGGCCAACATTATTGCATAGACTACTGAAAAATCAGCCTAGGAAAATGTCTTTTGCGTCACAAAATGTACAAACTTTACCTTAAGATATAACACAAACCATAGATGATTTCTATATGCAATATTACTTCTTTTTTTCAATTGACCTTGACAATAATTATTAGCGTTTTCTTTAATACCATCGTGTTAATTGGTCCGATAAATAATAATGGTGTCGCCACAAGTAACCCCCGGGTGTGCTCTGATAGTCTTCAGGAGCATACGGATCGAATCTTTGAGAACTGGAACTTTGATCTAATTTCGGAGCTCACCAGTCATTTTTAGGGCTCTTGTTCCTTTGAAAGAATTCATGTTGTACTCCTGACTACACCTACAAATGTATTCATTGTGGAACAAATACTGATACGGTCGAACCTGCTTTAGTGACCACCTGTCTACAAAGATCACATTTTTTGTTTTCCTTGGAAATGGTTTCTTATTGAAACATGAACTAAAGGAACCTCTTTACAAAGACCACCTGTCTACAAAGACCAATTTTTGTGCTTCCCTTGGGCGGTCGCTATAGACAGGTTTGACTGTATTTTACTGACTGGAAAAATGATGTTTGATCTCGCAGGCTGGAGCTCCTCGGTGAAGGGAACTACGGTAATTACGACAAGTCCACTCTGGAGTGGGACGGCATGATGAGGGATCTATACGATGGGGTAAGTCTTCTTTCTTTTGCTTCTCGAGGGAGTGATTTGTAAAAAAGGGGAAGAGTTAAAAGCGGAACACTATTTAATGAAGGGGGGGGGTAGCATCGACTTTGCAAGGGAAAGGGTGCACTTATACATCCTCAGATGCTGTAGACCAATTAAAAGTTGTCTTGAATTTTTTTTTTTACCGTGGGCGTTTAAACTTTCAACGGAAGGTGGATAATGGGAATGGCATACGGCGGTTCCAAACGTTACTTCACATTTTGCTATAATATTATAGATTTAAGGTCAGTTTGGGTTGTGTTAACAAATACTAAGACAAAAGATACGACAACATCAAAGAGAAAAGGAACACAGATCTCCTACTTATATTTGTCTATACGTCTATTTTATGTTTTGTTCATATTCTATACAACAATAACATATGTATTTAAAAAAAAACATCTTTTGTAGGACGCAGACGTGATCGCTGCCGCCCTCACCAAGACCAAAATTCGAGAGGAGTATATCGATTTCACGTCCGTCTGGTATTCAGGCGACGTCAAACTCCTCATCAAGCACCCGTCTTTCGTGTGGGAGTACCCCTTCGTACCGGTCTTCCCCTTCACTATCTATGCCTGGTTGACCAACTTCCTGGCTTTCTTTGTTGCCACGATACTGATGTGGCTGATCAGTCGACTCAACCAGAACGAATGGAGGGCGATGTCCATACGTGGAGAGGCCACCGAGGAAGAAGGTCAAACCTTCACTCTGTACAACACCACGTATTACATGCTGTCCATCTGGGCTTTCCAGGGGTTGAAGAAGTCACCACATTCCTACAGCGGAAAGATCTTCATCGCCTTTTGGTTCGCTTACACCCTGATCATGGTCTGGCTCTACGTCTCGAACCTCACACCGTTCTTGAAGGCCAACAAGGTTGGCATGAAGATCAGGAGCCTTCACGACCTCAACAAGCAGGAGCAGTTCGGGTTTGGCGTGGTGCGGAACAGTCCGACCTTTGACCTCTTCCATGAGTCGACCCAAGGCGACCGAAGAATCACGTGGGACGACATCCAGACCGGTGATGAGGATAAGATTGTCCAGGACAGCATCGAGGGCGTCCGCAAGGTCAGGCGAGACAACGGACGATATGCCTTGCTCTCCGAGCAGAAAATGCTGGAGTACGAGGCCTACCGGTGGCCTTGTGATCTCTTCGTGTCTGGTGGATACGTCACCAAGATCAAGTTTCCCCTGGCCGTTCAGTCGGGATCACCACTTCGGGATCAGCTCACTTACGCCGTCAAGAAACTCAAGAGAAATGGCGTCATGGCCAACATCACCAGCACTAGTTTTTTCAAACCGTACTGCTCCAAATCATCCCTGTGGCAAACGGAAGCGAAGAAATCCATCACAGGAGCTGATCTGGCGGGTATCTATTACCTGATGCTCCTAGGATTCGCTTCCAGTCTCATTATGTTCGCTTTGGAGACCATTTACTTCTATCTCCGCGGTAACAGCCGCGTCAGAATGCCAATGAAAAGCCGTCGAAAGGACGATAACCTGCCACTCAGCCGTAACGGCGGAGGCGGCGGCGTTGGTGGCGGTATTGGAAGTGGCTTAGGAATGCGTGATATGGATCGCGGAGGACGCGGTGTCGCTCCCCCTCAACGTGCCGGAGAATTTGAGAAGAAAGACTGGCTGTAAATAAAGCTGACACTTGTCTCCTTTTTACAAAATGAGCAAAATATCTTACTCTTTCAGCTAATGTTGTATGATATCCTAATGAGATGACGAGATTTATCACTATATATTTCAATGCCATTTCTGTATCGGTTCTTGGTAGCAATAATGTTTTGTGTCATCTTGATTTTTAAGTATTATGTATGATATGTACGCATAATTTCCAATTTTATTGGAAATGTGAAATTAGCATTCTGGATTTATTCGGCCATGCGTGTGAAAAGGGCGTTTCTATAATTTGATATTATTACACGGTTTAAAACTTTATCACTTTTACTCGGCTCTGCTAGATATTTTAGCCAATAGCATCTGATAACTATACTTAAAAGACAAAAGTGTCTCAGTACTGATTAATTACTTTGTGATGCCTTTTTTCGTCGTTGTTTCCAAAGGCCTTCTGAAATGCATGATTGTTTCCCACTGTAAATACTTTTAACCATCAAGAATGATGTCGCCATTTTGTTTATTAACTTTCAATGTCTTCATCAGAGACTTGTGATAGAGGTGAAATCTGACACGGTGCGCTCGTGTTTACGAGAACAATAAAGTGTTTTCTTTTTTCTTTTTTAATCTATACATATATCAAGAATGATGAATTTCTTTGTTTGCCGTTTTTCCTTTTCTGTATTTCTCTGAATTCGTCTAATTTGACAATTGAAAAGCTTAATTCCATTATCACAAACTATTTTAGTTTCCTAGGGTGATTGTGAGCATAAGAGAGAGAAAGAGAGAGATGGAAAGACTGAAAGAGAAATTGATTGAATGACTGTGAGAGAGAAAGAGGGAGAGAGAGAAAAAAAAGAGAGAGGTGAAAAGACAGGCAGATAAATGGATTGAATGACTGAGAAAGAGCGAGTGTGTGTACAGTGAGAGAGAGAGAAGGGGGAGAAAGAGAGTGAGAGAGAGAGAGAGAGCGAGCGAGAGAGAGAGCGAGCGAGAGAGAGAGAGAGAGAGAGAGAGAGCGTGAGAGATTACCACCACCAACATCTCCATTCTCATCATCACCGTTATAAAATTTAGAGTTCACATTCCCTTCCTCCTTCTTGGCATCAACTCCACCAACACCACCATTACCATCACCACCGCAATCGTCATCATCATCACCATCATCATAACAACCATTAAAATAATCACTATCAACATCATCACTATCATCATCACCACCACACCACCGTCATCATCATCAACATTATCATCATCACCACCACCACCACCACCATCATTAGCGTCACCATCATGATCATCCTCATCACCACCACAACCATCATTATCATCATCACCATCATGCTCATCCTCATCACCACCACAATCATCATCATCATCATCATCATCATCATCATTATCATCATTATCATCATCATTATCATCACCATCATGTTCATCCTCATCACCACCAATACCACTATCATCATCTTCACCATTCGTGTCATAATCGTCGTCATGATCACGATCAAAATCAAAAGGATAAAGAACTTCCAGTAAAAGTGATGTTTTGTACATTTGTATTTTATAAAATAGAAAACCCTCGCACCTTTTTTACATTCTAAATTTGAGTATTATGTATAGTGTGTTCACAGTTGCATCATCATACTTGAAATAATTTTTATACAAAACGATCAAACACGAACATAAGTCATCTGAACGATATTTCGGGTAGATGTATCAAACACATTTTGGAAAGTCCCAACACGATACTTATTTTTAAAGAAACTATTTTTGTTCACAGCAGACTAACAGAAAATTGCAAAATGTACGTTCATTTCAATACGATATCATAATGATAATATATCGTTCCTATATAGTAACATTATTAACATATGCCATGACAAATACAACATATACAACATACTTTTAGTAATATCAATAACAATATTCATTCACGCACGCATGTATTTTCATCTCTACATCCCGTCACATAGAATAGTAGCACTCACACAAAATGTTGAGCAAAATAAACAGTGAAATAAATGGATGAACAGGGGGGCTTTTATTGGTAGTTATTAATCATTGTTGTTTGAAAACATTCAATTTCCGAGAAACTGTTTCAAACGGCAATCTTTTGATTTAGTTAGCATGGAAGAGAAGAGTTCATATTTTCCGCCCACCATGATAATGCTATAAAAACTTTTCACCATTCTATGCCAAAGGATCTTCAAACCCTGTTTTAATCATGCTCATTTCACAACATATTTATCATTTATGTCTCATCTTTATAATTATGTAAATTGTCGGGTATGTAAATGTTATAGTTAGTCAAGTTTCTGCGAACAAATTTGTTCTCTTTATACCGTTCACGACTTTCGACGATCAAGGCACAGATCAGATCTCGATTTACAGATGGAGAGTATTGAAAAGGTCTAACCTGTTATATGAAGCACTGTTTTGTGACAGAGGATGGAATGTTTCTGACTTATCCTGATTATATCTCGATATAAAGATTGAATTGAAAGTTTTTGTTAAGGTTAAAATGAATGTTAAATCCATAAGTTTGCATCATTTCCTCCGCAGCCTCCGCCCCCTCCGCCACCGGAGGAGGCAGCCTTTTTGCCACCGGACTTGCTGGATCCAATCCCGCCGAAAGTGCGCTTCCCGTTCTGCTGACGATCACCGCCCGAGTTCCCTGTCGTTCCGTCCTTCCCCTTGCATCCACAGACCATTAACTCGAGGACGAAGACGGTGATGGTGATAGCGAAGCCGAGTAAGAGAAAGAAGTAGATGCCTTCCAAATCGCTGACGGTGAAAGAGAACATACCCATCCGCTCGTACCTGGTGAGATTCCTGCAGCGTTGATAATAGTTCCTGTCCAAACCCCACCATTCCCTCTGAAGATCTTCGAGGACACCTGTATCTCTAAGCGTCTCTATGGCATATGACAGGTGGTCACCTAGCGGCGAGCCCTTGGCGACCACCATTGCGTAAGTGCTACGATCGACGAACCCGCCGCTCACGATTAGATCACACGGACGCTGACTAGCGGCGTATTCTAGTTCGCCGGATTCCCCAAGGAAAGCATACTTGCCGTTGCTGTCTCGGACTCGCTGAATACCAACAGTGGTGTTCTCGACGTACACCTTGGCTGGGTTAAAGTACATCCGATGCCAGATGCGACTGTAGGCGGGGATTCCAGACTTGAAGAGGTACCAATGGATAGAGCCATCGTACACCGTACCAATGTTCACATCAGCCTGGTTGGTCAGGTCATCGGGGTTCTTGATGTACACGAGTCGCTTGGTGGTGTTGATCTTCCCGGGGAGGTTGAAGAGGTAGACGAACACCATGACCAGCACAAACACCCACCAAAAAGCGGTGAGCGTATGCCCGGCGTTGGAGCGAGGACCGCGGTCATAGCCTTGCAGGAACAGCGTGGTCGTGCAGTACCAAAGCGAGTTCTTCCAGGAAAAGGTGCGCCCGTTCTCCTCGAAGGTCTCTCCGCGCTCGGCGGCAGCTTTCCAATCGTACGGGTCGAAGTAGTTGATGAGGCAGAGGATGCCGGCAACGATGAGGAAGGTACCGAGGTTGATGAACCAGACTTCGATGCCGAACGGATGGAGAAGACGGAAAGGGTTGTGATCGACGTAGTAAGGATTCTTGAGGAGGAGTTTGATGCCTCCGCTCATGAAAGAATCGGTGAATTCGACGTCAGCAAGACGCTCTTTCGTGATGGTGATGGGAGCAGCAGCAATGTCAGCTTTCTGTGAGTAGATAGAAGCAATAAAACCATTTAGAGATGGAATTAAAATCTAAATATTGAATACAACTTTTTTCCCCTTTTATTTTTGCTTTAAATGTTTTCGGGAAATATTTAAGAACAAACAACAGATGAAATTAACTATTACCTGCAATTATATAGGCCCATGGTCCAGTTTCCAGAAACAAAATTTGACGAAAAATGTTATGGTCTACCAAAACTTTATATAAGATTAAAAATCTTTATATTTCAATGGGGCAGCACGAAATTAACAAATATGATGTGAAGTGTACAAGTTCTACCCTTAGCATGTTTTATAGTCAATCCAGAGTTTTCACCCCCCCCCCCTCCTCCATTACGAAATTATTATTAAGAATCACTTTCTGTGATTTGAAGCAAACTTTGCGCCGTGTCCTGTTACAAAAACAAGTTTTCATAGATTTGTTTTCCAAAGGAGGGGGGAAAGGGATGTGCATACCCTAGCTTTGCGCTGGATACGCCAGTACTACCACTGCCCATGATAGGTAAAAGAGCAAAATAGCTCACCTTTCGCAGCACCTCTCCAATCATGCCGTCCCATGTCTTGCTGTACTTGCTCTTGTGTCCGTACTTGCCGTCGGGCACAAGCTCCACCTCGTACTCGAAGTCGATGCCGCGCATGTACGCCTTGATCCGGCTCAGCAGGTCCATCATGTAGCCATCGTAACGGTCGTTGCCGGTGTAGGGACCCGTCTGGATCTGTCACTTGCGCCGGCCGCTGAAGAAGTTGTTCTGCTCACGACGGAGCTCCAAGTAGTTTTCTCGCTTGAAGAGAAACGGTTCCGACTTTGAAAGAGAAAAAGGAGTAGAAATCAGAGAACATGAAAGAGTCTTTGACATTGTTTCTTCCCCCATTGCAATATTTTTATTTAACTAAAAGGGGGTCTTGTCAAGACCGCCTTCGTCTTTTAGTGCACCCTTAATCCCACGACTTGCTATCTTCATTTGTAAACCAATTTACAAATCACATTACAATGGAATATATCTGTGCATTTTGTACATGTACTAAACAAACTTGAAGTTGAGCTCTTTGAGACAATCACAGTACATTTAAAATAGACTAAAATAAGGCTTCAATTTATTGTATCACTATTTATTTTTCAATAACAAACCCATGAAAACATCTGTTAGGATGCCTTATCACATGAAATATTCGGTGTTAGAAAAGGAAAATGAAATTAACACTTTTCCTTGGCAGTTACCTTTCATCAAGTTATGCGTATGTTTTCAAGGCATTATTTGTATTTTGGGAATCGAATGATATAAGAAATAAACTCACCTCAATAGTAACGATCTTAATACGTCTGTCGTTTCCATAGTTGTAGTTCGTAACGTTGAGTTTACCTTCGCTTTCCCATTTTCTGTTCCAAGTATTTTCCCAATGCTCAACGTTCTGGGTCCAGATACCTCGCTGGAAATATTAAAAAAATGGGAGGGGGTTTTACTTTCCATTCTCGTTAATCATCTTTCCTTACGTACCTGTTATCTTTTCTGAATTGTTTTCCTTGCAATTATTGAACTTGAAATAAAAGCAGAATTCTTTAAACAGATTTTGCTCAGCTTGTCCAAACAAAAAATACCAACCATATCAAGAACGGAAAGAGGTGCAAATTAAGTCAATAATACGAGGTATACAATCCTCATAATTCTGGCAAATACGATTGGTAATCAAATACAGCTTCAAACATCCTTACACGACACTGACTGATTGGAATTGAAGTATGGTGAGCAGTTTAATAAAGGCAACTATTTAACTATTACAAATCTACTTAGTTTTGATCACTGATATTTGGTAAATGCATCTGGTATAATCTCCGAAATGTTACATTTTGTATAGTTGTCATGGTAACTGAATACTTACGATTTGATGAACTGATTCTCCCTGTCCACTGTAGATGGTAATGGTGTAATTGATGCGGTCTCCGACATCGTTGAAAGCCACATTTCCCGTTATACCTTCAAAACTTATCTGTTGATATAAAGAAGTAAGGAATGAATGTGTCATTAATTTATGCAGTCGTACTTTACACACTTTGTTAATTCCAGTGTCAATTCTCTATATATCTTCTTAAATACATTAGAGTAAATGTTTTCTTCATTTTCTTCTTAAGCTGTTCAATATGTATACATTTTTGACATCATTAATCCTCATCAGGTTCTGTTGCCGAGTTAGAGAATGTTGAAAAAGAATAACGTTTTGATTTAGATAGACAAATTAATACCAACACCACGAATGACGCGCACAAGAAAGTTGTAGAAATCAGTTTAATGTAAAAGAGATTAGATTACATTTATTAAGGTCAATCAAATAATATCAATTTGGGAGTTTTATTCGCATACATCACGTAAAAGCATTTGATTTTCTACCAAAAATTAAAATAGTTTTTAGGATGTTTATGGTCCTTGTTCACCATGTAAACCTATGTAAAACCCCAAAGGAATTTTCTTGGGCATCATTCTTAGATATTTGAAGTCGTGAAAAACTGATAAACAAGAGTGTCATGAAAAAAAGAAAGATTGGAAGGAGAATGCTTTAAAGATTCTATAAAAACTAAATTAAGTCTAATAGCACAGGCGCGGAGCTTACATTCTGGAGGTAACTGGTGAGCACGTTGGTGGCCACGATGGACGGCGACGACGGACACGCCGGCATGGGGGTATCCCCAGGCAAGACCGAGCTACCGACAACCCCGTCGGCTTCCCTCTTCAATCGATACTTCCTCAGGGCGTGGCCGATGGCGATGGCGGCGTCGTACGCATTTCGCTCACGGAACGTCCATTCGGTGAATTGGGAGGAGCCGGTGGTCGGTAGGGCGTACTGCCAGTCCCGGGTGTAGTTCATGTTGAAGCGGGTGATGTAGGCGTTGGTGTCTTCAAGGGTCTCCATGAATGTCCGGTCCATGGCTAAGTCCTGCAATCGAGAAGAGAGGATTTTGAATTTTTTTAATGCCAACTTCTACTCTTTTATGTACACACCAAACTTGTCATCATTTAGTTGTACTAAACATCAGGGCCATGCAAAATGGACGCACATGCCTTCACCCATTCCGCTTTTAAGTTTGATTATACCCACTTCTATAATCATACAGCAGCCCCTGCGTTTTAAAAAAAACTGTCAGTACATTATCTCATTGTATTTATTTTTCAGAACTATAAAGTACCGAAGTGTGACATCATACTGGCCAAGTTGTCAAGGTTGCTGATTCCAAACAATTTTTGCACTAAAATATGATGTGGTGATCACATCAGCCCCAAACATTGATTTTGCCCTGCTCCAGCCCGTTGTTTGAACCTCATACGTAGGCTCTGTTGTTTAGAACAATAACAAAGAACGAATGTGACAGTTCTCTATTGCTTCAGCAAGTTCATCCCGGCCATTTTTGTACCTTAACTAAGAAGTTCAGTCCTAACCGTTTGCGTTGCTCATGTTATTAGGTTTAAATGTCCACAATGTCATTTTCAATTGATGGTGTATTGGGAAGAAAATATATGGGGGGCGGGGGTGGTGTTTCAGAAAGATCCTAAGTCAAAGTTGGACTTCAAAATTATGAAGAGCCATTTGTAGCCGTAAAATAAAATAAATTCAAAAGCCAAACTTCAAGGATTTGAGACTTTTATAAATTCCACATCAAGAACATGAAATCTCCTTGATCATAGAAAATATGAATGATTTGAATCAACATTTTATGCCATTTAAAATAACTTTGAATAAAATTTTCATACATGCTAACGGCTTTCCATAATTGTTAAGTCCAACTTTGAGATAAGTTCTACTTTGTGAAACACCCCCTTCGTCTCGTTTTCTACTTACCAAGTTTCCGATCATCCAAGTATACTTGGGCCCCATGATGCCAAGATCAATGGCCTGCAAGAAAATATGAATCCGGAATTAATGGACTGCACAAACAAAAGACAGGTGAATATTGAAATATGGACTCAGAGGTTTAGAGTTTTATGTCGAAGGTCAATCTTGAGTTAACTCCAAGACGACCCGTCATGAAACCTATTATTATCAGGATGTTTCAATGGGCCTTTTTCTGCAGTGCTCATCACACTTCTTTTGGTTCAAACTATATAGTGTCCATTAGGTGTAAGTCGAAATTAAGATGTGCCAGCTTCGAAATAAAATTAACCGAAAACTTATTATGGATAAAAACTTGAGTTGAGGTCGATTCAAATGATGCTTTCGCCCGTTCTGCGAATCTTACCCGGTTCACAGTGGTCCGCAGAACGATCTCCGATGTACAGATGATGAAGATGTTTCTCGTCTTCTCGCCTTCGATCGTGGGGACGTTGTTTTCGAAGTCGTCCTCGTCAAGGACCACGCTGGTCACGTTCCACTCCTGCGATGACGCATACTCCAGCAAGCCTTCCATGTTGGCGAAGGCTAGATGTGAAAAAGGTGACCAGGGGATCAATTTCGGGTACTCATGTACAGTGATTTCGTTTTATAATCTCCTACTATAACAATTATACAGGATATATTTAGTGCTTAACTTGAAGACCTCCGCTCTATACCATGAATGGTCGACCTTCACCTTTCTCCCCTAACTCTCTCCACTCCCTAACTCTGTCCCCCTCCCCCTTCCTCTCTCCCTCTCCCCTCCCTCTCTCTCTCCCTGTCTCTCTTATCTACTCATTCTCTCATGCCCACTCCTATTTTCTTCGGACTTTTTCACCCACTCCTATCTGTGTGTTTCTCTCAGTCCCTCTCTCTCTCTTTCTCCCTTCTGCCCCCCTCTCCCTCACCTTGTTTTCTCTCTCACTCCCTCTCTTTCTTTTCTCCCTTCCTCTCTCTCTCTCTCTCTCTCTCTCTCTCTCTCT
>BEXV01000925.1:112354-137151 GCA_003118195.1 Hemicentrotus pulcherrimus
ATGATTCAATGAGAAACCATTTTCAAGGGAAACAACAAATGTGGCCTTTGTAGACAGGTGGTCTTTGTAGACAGGTGGTCACTAAAGCAGGTTTGACTGTATTTGCATAACATGAAGAGTACTAGCTAGCTAGTCTCTTCCAGTTGTGAAGTGCACTATCAATAATATGAGGTAAAGTAGTGATGTAGAGAAGAAACAGGGTGGTTGATCAGGGGGAAGAGATGGGGGAGAAGGAGGAGGCGAGAGGAATGAGTTCCCTTGTCGTTGTTTTTTTTGTGGGAGGGGGCGGAAAATGCTTGAAGAATGTGCTTATGTTGTTTTGCTCTTCCCAAATACACCTCGTGCAACTCTCAGAGAATGGATATGAATGGCTTTGGGGTGCTACTCTTGAAAAATATTGCTGGACTAATGACACCAACTTTTTTCACTCGTTCAGTCTTTGAGAGGGTTGCAGAGCCAATGTCCACCATAGTTACAATCCTGCCTTAGCGACCACCTGTATAGGAAGACCACCTGTATATAATACTAATAAAAATAGTCCGTTCTTGTATAGCGCATAGTGAAAAGTCTATATGTGCTTCCAAAGAGCTTTAGAAATTATTCTCTAGCTTTATCTTCAGCAACTGATATCAGCGCACAGTGCATTTCAAGGAATAATCCTACCAGGTACCCATTTACCTCACCTAGGTTGAGTGTGGCAAATGTAGATGTCTTGCCATAGGACATTAGTGCACAACAGTATTGATAGATAAATTGATTGGTGATATACAGTCGAACCTGTCTTAGTGGCTACCTCTCTATAAAGGCCACCTGTCTATAGGGGCGATGAATTTTGTCTCCCTTGAAAATGAAATGTGTGTTGCAGAACCTGTTTAGAAAGGTTACCAGTCTAAAGTAGCCACTTTATTTGTTTCCCTTGGGTGGCCTATATAGGCAGGTTCTGCTAACAAGTGGTCATTTTGTACAGGTGTGACCCTATAAGCATGTAAGTAAGTGACCTGGGGGTGTTTCATAAAGAGTTTGCAAAGTTACGCATGACTTTACGAACAACTTGCCAGATAGGATGCCCAAAGTTTTTTTCTGATATTTCCAATAACCTCAATTAAATTATGGCAAAAAAATATACTTTGCATTAAAAAGGGTTTTATAATAAGAATGTTAATCTACACCTGCAATCAATAATGATTGAGCATCCCATTTGGCTTTTCATATACAAGTCGTTTGTAAAGTCATGCGTAACTTTACGAACAGCTTTATGAAACACCCCCCAGGGGACATACGACTTTCAAGTCCTATTCAAGGGATTTGGTGACGACGATCCATGTGTTTCCAATGCGATCTAGCGAAACAATTTGATTTTGAATCCAGAGCCTCCCTGATACGATACCACTGCACAACCACTGAGCCATCATGCCCCCTCAAAGAGAACACACCTAGAGAAACAGGCTATCAGGATTGCTATTCCAAGGCAATTTCTTACAACTTGTCAAAATAGGAGTACATGTAGATGGATCTTATATTTAATCAGGAAGTTGCTTATATTGAACAATTCAAATGGATTTTGCAACTTCTGGACTGGAGCTGCTATAGACTCACTGTCATTTGATGGACAATCTTACATGCAAATAAAATGAGAGATGCTGGTCTTGCTGGAAAACTTCTGCGAATCTGTGAATACGCTTTTCTGACCTTCAATAACTTTCAGCCTACAACAACTACTGATATGTTTTTAAACCCATATTTCAAAATGTTGTGTATCCTATAATGCATGTGCTCAGGACTTGTGTTAATGATTTAGTGCACATTTTGGCTTATGAAAATGGGGGAACTTACACTTTCAGAACTATCTTTAAAAGACAATTGATAAGTTGATGTATTTACTGGTACAATTTACAATCTCAAGCTTGATGCATCTATTGTATGCATATGCTTTTTTTTTGCTTACCGGTACTTTGAATCATAGCAACTGGCTGGTATTTGCCATAAGTTTTTCACAAGTGTCGGTTAAATTGAAACAGACCGTGTGTAGATAATGTGGAGTACAGGATGCTTGTGATGTCACAGGCGTTGCTTTGTAGAAGGCGTATGAATTAGGCCGCTTGAGGGCGTACTGGATTTATGTGTGTTACTGATTTTCCTTGTGATGGGATAGTTTGGTGCCCAGAGTTGCCAATGTTTTCGTTTAATTTTGTGGTACAAGCCCAATGATGTACCGGTAAGTATAAATGAATGTTGTATCTTTAAGTTTATGAGTTATATTGTCTTTACAGCTAGTTAGCGTGATGAAATATGATGTTTATGACACTAATATGAGGTGATTAAATGATGACAAAAATGAGTTGTTCACGTGGAAGATTGTACATGTGTATACATGTAGGTTACGTAATTGTAGTGCACGGTAGTGTGTATTAATGTACGTAATAGAAAACATGAATGATATGAGCTTGAACGACAAAGTCCCTGTTGGTGAGTCATTAATTGTTGCATTTACCTACAGATTCATAGTTAATGAGGCATTGTTTGTTTTCCTTTGTTATGTTAACAGATAGTTATTAGGATTGTTATTTATTTTGATACATGATACATGTATGTTATTTTCATGTCAGTTTATGCAAGATGATTTATTATTGTTTATCTCGATTAAATTGCAGATTGAACCTTGCCTGCTACAGTATGTAACCAATTACAGCAGTACATGGTGTCTTTACTATGGGTCTTGAGTTCGTCGAATCGTACACCACAGATAAGATTGGTATATTTCACAAACATTACCCCCAATATTTTGTGAATAAAGGGGCATGTATTGTTTTCACAAAACGTCTGGTAATGCCACCAGCCGACCCGACGCGATCGCCCGATGATTCAGAGTAACCCACTTTTTTTCCTAATGGTAAATTCTTAAAATGGCATAGCTGTAAACAAGAACAGAAATCTATTTATAACAAATTCATGTTCTAAAGTTTCTTACATGGGCTCTTTTGCTTTCCAGAAATTGTAGAACAAGCAATACTGCAGCTCAGCCCTGGGATTGCTAGAGATATTGTTGTGAGAGGCAATTGTGATCAGTTGCCAGCGGCTATATGGCAGACTCTTTATCATGTGCGATATGTTTTTCCCATTAAATTTAATGACATTTGATTTGAAAAGTACAGTTAATAATTGCAAATGCTTTGACGCAGAATAACATGAAAGCTCATGAATCCCGCTGGCGATTACAGATACCATCAAATAAGATAAATCTAACTTTGATTTCAGTTAGGTTCACATGAGTTTGTTAACTTCAAAGATTATATCATGCTTTTAAACTTTGAGGGTATCATGTAATTAAGGACCGTGCAGAGGCACTCGTTGTTATAAAACTTTAAGTTTACTCAAATTTAACAATGAGCGATCTCAAAGGGGAATTCCACCCCGATATTAAGAAGCAGAAAAATGAGAGAAAACAGATCATTGAGACTTTTGATCAAAATCCGATGAAAAATAAGAAAGTGATAAAGTTGCGATAAATTAAACGCAAATTGGCAACTCTGTGACGCATCTTGCAAGTTCCTCTCCAATTTGCTCTGTACAGAAAATGTTATAAACTTTCATTTTCATAGTTATTGATGACAGTACAGGAAAAATGGGAGGGGAGCTCGCAAGATACATCATAGAGTTGCCAATTTGTGTTTGATTGATTGCACCTTCAAAAACTCATAACTTATTTATTTTTAACCGTGTTTTGCTCAAACTGACCTGTTTCTCTTATTTTCCTCAAATTCTTTAAAAACCATCTTAACCCATTGCCTACGGGAACCGGGTGGTCCCTGTGTAAAGCCAATGGGAATGCAAGAATTCAGTAGTCAACGGGTTAATATCAGGGTAGACTTTCTCTTTAAGGTTATTGCCATAACTATGGGGAGCAAGGGTCCTCACTCAATGCAATGTGCGATGTGGACACACAAACTTTGAGGTAATTGTTCCAGCTATTCTTTGTCCCCGAACAAGACTAACAAAAATATGCTTATTCATTTTTAAAAAATATCTTTGCAGATTCCCACGATGTTGTTATTTTTTTTATCAAGCTGTGATTTCTTTTCTTTCCCAATGCTATAAGACTTTGTATTGTTCCCCATGTGAATGCAGGGAGCCAAAAAAGCCTCAATTTTAAAAGCGGAATCCATACAACACCTGGGTAACCGTATTAGTGCCTCAATGTGAGATTACGGGTAATAGGTGTGCTTTTGCTAATTTACAGCAATGAGGCTAAGCAATTTGTAGGAAAAAGAGGGAAGGAAATGTATGACAGCACTGAACAAACGAAAGTGAGAGGACACTGGTATGAATATTTAAAGTAACAAACAAAAATGAATTATGCAAGAAAAAAAACACACAACATGGATTGAATATGACTGAGTGACAGAGATACAAGACAGGCAGATAGAGAGGTACTGAAAGATATATGCAGAGAGAGAAAGACAGACAATGGGAAACATGGAGAGAAAGAGAGAGAGAGAGAGGGAGAGAGGGAGGGAGAGAGAGAGAGAGAGAGAGAGAGAGAGAGATAAACCTGCAGACAGACAGAAAGAGGAGGGGAAAATAATAATAGAGGGAGAGAGAGAGAAAGAGAGAGACAGACAGAGAGAGAGATGAACATAAATGAGGATTGAGAGAGAAAGATGTGGAGTGGAGAAGGGGATATCAATTTTGTTAAATCCATTGAACTAGCGGTTGCATGAAAGGATACACATGCAATCACAATCTAGCACCTCGACATTAAACCCCTGGGCTCTTTTGCGGTAACTAATTTGGAAACAATTGAAGGCAATGAGAAATCTTCATGAAAGTATGAAAGAACGGCCAACTTCACCTGGGGACAACTTTGAAAGCAAACACGCCGGAATCCTAAAATGAATCAACTGTACTTTTTCATGGGCTTGACCTGCAGAGTGCAATTCCTTGCATGCTCTTGTTTATCTGCAATTACTTGTCAAACATTCAAAGCACCAATTTCACTGCTCAAATCGGTCAATTGTTATGATTTTTTTTTTTGAAAGTACCATGCAGGGCCTCTTTTGATGGGGTATAAACCAGGCTTAAATCCATGGATTAAAGTGGAATTTTATTGTTGCTTTTCATACATGAATACTGTACTTATAGTACTTAGTGTAGGCCTTCTTATTACAGGTGCCAAATCTTCACTGGGGCTGAACTACTTTAGGCATGCTGGGAGAATGAGGCAATAGGAAGAACGATGATCAAATACAAAAAAATGAATAGGGAAGAAGAAGAGAGAGAGAGGGAGAGAGCAAGGGACAAAGAGGTAAAAACAAAAAGGGGAAAAGATGGAAACAGCGAGGAGAGAAAGACACAGAGATTTAATGAGAAAAGGTGGGAAAAAAGCAAAAAAGAGACTAAGATAGAATGAGAATGAGAGAAAGACAGAAATAAAAAGGAAGAGACATAAATCACAGGTCAAGTAGAAATACAAAGAGAAAAGATGGAGAAAGAGAGAGAGAGAGAGTGAGAGGGAGGAAGGGAAGGATGGAGGTAGAGAGAGGAAAGGAGAAAGAGAGAGAGAGAGAGAGAGAGAGAGAGAGAGAGAGAGAGAGAAAGAGAATATACCAAGTTTGAGATAGATTAATGATCTGGTAGAAGAAACCTATACTATACACTACTTATTTGGACCATGGGTTGCCATCTAATAGTACTACCAATGGAATGAATTAATATATTGCGGAGTATTCACAACAAGCTGAAGCAATATGTTTTTTTTAAAAAGATTAAAGAAGTAAACAAAATCGTCATCCACAACACCAACAACAAAAGGCATTTTGAACGTGAAATCCTCTTCAAAGTCCCGAAAATGTCTATAATCACAAGCCGTTAACAGTTGATTAGCTGCTCTGTATATGACTAAAGTCAGTGGAATGCCAACTATGCAATAAGAGGCAGCTAGGCTGGATACCCCTGGAATTAATTGGAGAGTATCGGAAGCCCTTTCTGTCCTCACAAGTTTCCAATTGAATGTGACAGCCTCGGAAGATTCAAGGTTCAGCGCAAGAAAGTATTAAAGAAAAAGGTGAGTTCCAGATGGTACTAGCAGTATTGCTATCTACATTAAATGACCAAAGAATTATTTTCCAATGTGACTGTGTACTCATCTACGATCAAGTTTGGGTAATAAAAGGTCTTTAAAAAAAATTGGTGCACTTTATCAATCTTTATGAATAACATACAAAAAGTGATAAATGTGGCAAATGGAATGGCAGGGAATTAGGTACTGTATAATGTAAAAGGCAATTTGGAAAATTGGAGTACCGTAATTAACGTTGTATAAACCGCCCTTGTGTATAAACCGCCCTTGTGTATAAACCGCACCCCTCTATTTTTTTAAATCTTTTATTCTTTTGCCGACTTTTTTTGCCGGGTCCGTGTTAAAAAACCCACGCGGGAAGGCCTTTCATTTAACTGTGAGGTGCAACTGAATGTGTAAGATCATTAACGTAAATTAAAAAAACAGTAGAGGACCTAGGATAGAAGAAAATTGGAGGAATTATTATTATAAACTACATATTGAGATCTATCAAAAAGATTAATTTCAAATCAAGATGACAGACAAACTTGAGTGTTGTTTTAGTTGCAGAGGGTTGAGTCAACACACCGATTACTGAGCTGGGAGACATTGCCAGGCATAGCGGCCATAAATCGTAACTTATACCGTGTATAAACCGCACCCCCGACTTTGAATTTTTTTTGGCGGCAAAAAGGTGCGGTTTATACACCGTTAATTACGGTATTAGAATATAGGTCTATTGAATATATTCATATCAATGAATACATCTTTAAAAAAAAATTACATACACTTTACGACAGGAAACAATAACATTCTTGCACATGAAAGAGAAAGTTGTTAACTGTATGTATCATTTGTTGAGAGCCAGAGGGGTGTTTAAACTATGAACATGACGGACAAAGAAAGCGGACAAAATATACAGTTCATCATTCTACCCTTGCACATGCATATTCACCTCTTCTACTTATTTGTACATAATAGCAGTGAAGGGATGGTCCTTTGTCTACGTACCGTAGCAATTGTTGAGGGTAAAATGAGGAACTGTATATTTTGTCCTCTTTCTTTGTCCGTCATGTTCATAGTAATACTCTTTCTTTTAAAAATTGGCTATTTTTGAAATGTCTGGCTCTAAGCAGATGTTGCCGTATATCAGCATACAAATATAAATAGTTCAGCCTTTCCACATAATGCAATAGTTTGGTTTACTAACATAATCAAATTTATAGATGTTTCTTTCCTAGTGGCAAGTTATTCTATTCTTACCTGTAATTAATGAATGCACTGACAATACTTGGAATCCAGTCTGCATAAATTACAAGTTGCTATGTTGGGCAAACCAAGCCAAGATTTCAGGTTGTCAAGAACAACTTTTGTTCAAAAAGTATACCATAGAATTTGAATATGTTAGTGAACCAGTCTATTGCTGGCAAGAGTAACTTGCTTTTAATATGCATTTACATTGCAGTGTTCCTTTGATACTTCACAGTGATATCATTTCTCGTTAAGAAATTCTCTCAGATCCCGTTCCCAGCGTCTGGGGGAGGGAGAGCCTCGTTCTTGAAGTTCACAGAGAAGATGCCCTTGTTGCCTACGACGACGATGTGGATGCTGTATCCATGGCAACCAGAGTTTTCAACCTGCTCAGATGTTTCATTGCCCTGTGTTGATCAAAGCAAAACATAGAGAGTTCATGAATGATAAATGAACTCACCAGTGATAATATTACTCATTCAATTTTTTGGCTTTGTTAGATTGATTTGATTTATAGATACTGATTTCTTCAGAACGTATCACAAGATATTATGCATATCAAGCAGATCTCCGTATAACAATGTTGATTGACATCAAGAAAGAAAAAAAACCTTAAAAAATGAATGTCAAAACAAATATCATGTACCTATGTATCTTCAATCTTTTGAATCCTTGCTGACCCATTTTGCCCCCCCCCCCTCTGCCATTCATATATTTGTTTATATACTTTTTTATATATATTTTCTATTCACTCCATCAAATGTTAAACATACTGTACATGTATGTGCATTTTCATTGAAAATAGACTTAACTTTCATATAGGTAATAATAATATTGAAGAAGAAGACATTCAAGAAAGCTGACATTACCATGTGACTTGTTCTGTGTTATTGTTTTAACCTCTTTTAGGGTATTAAAGGCCTAGACTTAAAATGCCTCATTTTATTGTTGGATGAGCTGAATTGTAATGTCTTCCTAGGGAATAAACTTTGAAATGAAGGTACCCGTTTCTTTTATAGGAAGGACGCTGTAGCCACAAAAGTGCAATGTTCAACTAGTGTTCAACATTGCACTTTTATGAGGAGGATACGAACTGAACACAAAGGAAATCTATAATGATTGATGTACAGTAAATAATAGCCTCCTCTCATTCATTTCTGACAGTATTGGTATTGAATTGCTCTTCCTCCTTCAACAGATGGTAATCTCAATATTACAATTGCAAATTTTTGCCTGTGATAGCTGAACGATACTATATTCATAATCATAATGCATTATTCTTTGTGATGGAGCTCGGTGCATTTATGAATAAATTGTCTGTTGGCAACTGGAAAGCTGTTAACTCTGTAACAGAGTACCGGTATTTATAATTAAATTAATTGAAACCCTTCTGGCTCTTAACAGACGAGTTGAATGATTTGGAAGTGATACCAGTAGAAAGAGCATGATTCAATAATAATAATAATAATAAAATTAATACATTTATAGAGCGCAGAAACTACCCAACATTATTATTCTACTGCATTACAAGATGGTACTAACAATAGATTGTCTTTAACTCTTTGAATGCCACAAAAATAATCTCCCAACAGGTGACACATTGTATTCATAATGGGATAGATACACATCAAGGGCTTCAAGATGCAATATCTTTTGAGTGCGAGATTAATCTTTATTGGTGTTTGAAGGGTTGTCGTGGAGCCAATCGAGACCAGAAATGGGTAATTTTGCAAAGCCTAAATGATGCAGAAAGCAAGCCTTCCCTCCAATGGTGTCCATTGGTTTGTGCAAAAGTGCTTGTGTGGCATATGAGTGACCATGCAGAGAGGCAAAGGAAGCAACCACAGGGTTTGTCGTCATCCAAAATGAAAGATAGGAATTGATTTATTAGTATCGTGCATGAGAAATGATGAATAATTGGAAATACACTGTAGAAACTTAAGTATAGGAGTAACAGCAAAAAGTACATGTAGTATGTACATGTAAATAGGGTATTGTTTACTGTACTCCTCAAAATTACATATATTCATTACAACTGGGGTATAGTTGTTAGGGGAAATAAATAAAATTCCCAATGATAAATGCAGTAATGAGAAATGTGTTTTCAGTCAAACTAAATTGAGAAGCCATTGTATCTCCCTATATAAACAACGATCCTCCATTTGTATGGGTCAAACAAATTAGGTGTGTAAATTAGAGATGTACTGAAGAATGGTTGAATGTGAAATCCTTCGAAATGCATGTCTAAAGCATTTTGAGGAATTTTACTTCCAAACCCCTTGAAAACTTCTTGCAAAACCAACACAAATCGGTCATCCTTCTCTAGAGAAATAAAATCAATAATTAAAAGCTTTGAATATATTAGTTACCTTTGCAGAGACTGTCCTCCAGGATCCTCCTCAAAGTTCTTCTGACTTTGAAAGGACACACTCTTAGTGATGCGGCTCTGGGATGTCGATGCAAATGTTGAGTCTTTTTCTCCATCTCCAAGGAGTACTGATGGTGATGAAGAAAATGATGATGGAGGTGGATGTTTGATTGATGAGGCAAGATGTCCAGTTCCACCAGTGGAAGTTGCTGAATGCCTCCTTACAGTCTGCACAAAATGGATGAAGATAAATTGAATTTTGAAGTGATATTATCATTAAACTCTTCAACCAAAATCCATGTCACATAGATACAATTAATTGAAGACGTTTTACAATAGGTATACACATACAGGTATACATTTATTTTGGCTGAAAAAAACTAAACAAATTAACATAATGCTAATCATAGTCCCCATCAACATAACATAAATAATCACACAACATTTAAACTTATTTACAATTTACGATTGATATTGAGATTTATGATTGACACTTTACAGAAAAAAATGAAAATCTATGAAGATAAAAAAGAAAGATTCTGATTGTATTTCTGCCAGTGGAATTTAATGGGCTATTTGTGAAAATTCAAGCTAATGGGAACAGACCTAAGGAAGCCTGGGACAGTTAACCCATTAGTAGATCCATGGTTAACCTTTCACATTAGGAGTCATAACTCAGGACAGGTCCCAGGCTTATGAACTGATGTACTTCTTCCTTTCATTGATGGAGTACAAAAAAACATTGTCTTGACTATACAAACGGCAATGACTTAAATGGTGACAGATGGACACATGGTCAGTTGTGGAATTTGTGGAGTTCCCCCCCCCCCCAATTCCGCAGAGAGGATCACCTTTGACCTACATCAATGACCAATGATCAGGGCAAGGTAGGAAACAGATTATTTAAAGATGGAGATATAAATGATAAGCTTACAAAATAAGATAGAATGAGAAGGAGGGGGGAAAGAGGGGAGAAAGAACCTGTATTCATCAGCTCGAGTTTGCCAAATAACCTGATATTTTAACTATCCTGGTCGCATATTAGCCAGTTAATTTGCAACTTCATCAGCCTGCAGTTGCAATTAGTGGGATATTTGGTTGAGAAAATATCCAGAAAAAATCTTAATCTTGTTCCAAAATATCCCGCTATTTAGGAAATAGTGATCTAATTTGTGCCCGTCCGAGCTAGTTTGTGATCGACCGTATCGGTCTGGTGAAAACGCAATTTTGAGCTTCAGTTCACATTCCGAGTCTGAAAATAGCAGGTTATTTGGCAAACTCAAGCTGATGTAGAGTCTAGACAGACCTTCAAGAGAAGTCCTGTAGGTTCATGGTTCATAGACCGGCGGCCGAAGAGACCAGCAAAACGAGAAATATACAAAAAATATAGAGAAGAGGAAACCAACAACATGAACAATGTCTTTATTGGCTGTCTGTCTCAACAGAGAAGAGAGATAACTTTGAAGTCAGGCATCTATTCAGTAATACCTGTCCTTAAGTAACTTTGTCTACACACCATATCTATTTCACAACCCTTAATAGTCAAATACTTCTCTAGTCTCTATCTTGATCTTCACATTTATATTTTCTTCAGGGATGCTGTTTAAATCCTTCCATTTTTAGAGAGAACAGGTGCTCCTCCAATGTCTAAGTGCTTGAGAGGGGCACTGCTTTGACAAGATCAAGAGCCTCAGAGACATTGTTTGGAGGGATGCCCCCATAACCCGTAAGGGTCTGTTAAAAAAAAAAGGAAGAAAAAATATCCTCTGCTGCCAATTTTTTTTAAAAGCAAAGTGTTCTATTTCCAAAAAATACAAAAGGGAAAGGAATTCCTGAGGCAAATATTGTTTTGAGAGGGGAACAGAAACTTACACTTGGGTAATAAGGAAAAGCTCAGCTGTCATAAAGTTTTGCTCTATGCAAATACCCTCACCTTCTAAAAGATCAATAAAAAGCCACACTTTTTTAGGGGGCGGGGCATTTCCAATAATTCTAACATTTTTTAAAACCCACTGACTGCTCAGTGCCCAAATTTTCTTAATACCGTTGGCTCAATACTGGAAAATGCAGGTTTTACATGGGCAAAGGGTTATTAACATACATGTATTACCCTTTATTTGAATATGTGCCTGTTTTCTAGCCTCATTTTATTTCTCATAACCATGCAAGACACCCACTCCAAGTTCTTTCTTTCACATGGCCATGGATGTTCCATTGATAGAGGTCAATACAATGCTCTCAAGGAAATTTTTCAAGGAAAATATTTTTGTGTACATTGCAAGGATGGTCATATGACGTCATTCATGCAGAAGAGAAAAAAATAACATGTTGTGACAAAATAGAGAAGAAATTGTTGAAAAATGATACAGTAAATGAGGAAATGAGGTATTGGGTCTAAAGTTTGTATTTTTTAAGCATCCTCAATGACAGGCTGTGGTGTATTCCTTTGTCTGCTTATCAATCATTTAATGAAGTGACTATCAATTACCAATCAATTAAACAAATCAATCAATCAATGAATTAATCAATACATCAATTCATAAGCTAATCAATCAGGAAATTGGTTACCAGTCCATTTACTCAATTACATGCAGGTAGTTAGTTAAACTCTAACAGCAACCAATCAACTAATCCAGAGTCAATCATAAACATATTTAATACTTTCTCAGTCCGAATGAGAAGGAGAGAGAGAGAGAGAGAGAGAGAGAGAGAGAGAGAGAAAGTGCTGTTGAATTGATAAAAACACTGGGAAATAATGAAACTACCTCTAAAGAAAAATTTCTTTGTCTTGAGAAAAATAAATATGAAAAGATCTATTTTTTAAAAATATTCTTGAGAGAAAAAAACCCCAACCAGATATTTAGTAAAGTAACATTTAACAAAAGCACTCTTTGTGACTAGTAAAGACTTTCAAAACAGCTCCAATAACAGCCAACAAAGAAAATGACCACCAAACCTATGATAGGGTGCCAAAATCAATTTACTATTTGTTAGCTCTGAGGCTCGATCTGCCAATGATATTGACACTTGATGTCTTCCTCTGATTCAACCAAAGTCAAAGACATCGAGGAAAAAAGAAGAGAAGACCAGGTGTGGTCCCATGCTGAATTACATGAGCATCTCATATTTGCCTGCATCTCTTCCGATATTGACTGAGCAAACATGGAGGAGTCGAAGGTTAAGAAGTCCTCCAACATTGTTTGCCGAATCCAAATATACACATCAGGAGATATCAATTCATTTTTTTTTGTAGACAAGACAGGAAACACTTCTGGTTCATGCCAATCTGATTTCCAATTAATAGGGGCACGTTAAACCAATAAACAAAAATGAGAACATGAAAGGGGGGAAATGAAACTATAGTTTATGAATTTTATCAGAGAACTTTGAAATTCAGAGCTCCCAATTTTAAGAAGATTATAAAAAGAAAAATCAACATCTAAAACATTCAACTTCACATTTGTTGGTAGAGACGTGACCGCACGCCTCCACCGAGCTCCTCGGAAATCGACAAGCTCTTGGAATGTGCGAGTGTGTATTTGCTTGTGCAGCTAACCGCATAAAGACTCCATCAACATCAGGTAACAATTGCTTACGATGGAGAAAAAAAGAAAAAAAGAAACGTGACTCCAGTGACATCTTGTCAAAGTTACAAAGTTCTTTGCCCATGCTCTTGGAAGCGAAAAACTATTTTGATTTTGATTCTGATGAATACATCTTGTAAAAGTATCAATTTGAACAACTGGAGGTAAATATACTATTTCAAATTGGCATTCTGTAATTGCTATTGTTAGATGAGAGTCACCTAGCTGAACTGGTTTCAGAATAGTTCTAGTCTTTGTAATGAATTTGGGAAAACATGTGCCATCTCATGTCAGGCTCAATTCTTGAAATGGTCAACACTGGTAAGATGAGTAATATTCAATTTGAAAGAAAAACTGAATTAAAAGAAAAATAACAAAGTGAGGCAGGCACAGGAAGTTTCAATAGAGATGGATGTGCTTGGTAGTAACTAAAACCATGAAATTATTATGGTCCTAATAAAATTTGTACAAGGGCAAGGAGCTTGGAGATAATACTGTGGGATGTGCCCCACATGGAGTAATTAATTTGATTATATTATTAAAATTTAAAATTATCACTGAACAATGGATCTCAAAGCGCTTTGTGGCAATTCTGTGGAATATGCCCAATATGACATACATGTCATGTATCTATTCATCTATTCTCCATCATCCAAAACTTAACTCTTTTGATATTATCACTGAATAATGGTTCTCTGTGGTATAAATACTATACCCGGTTCATGGTTCAAGATTTAAATTAAAATTTTTTTTTTAAGGTAAAAAAAGGAAAATTAGCCATATTGCAAAGAATCACCCTTCAAGGTTCTTTGATAAAATAAAACAAGCATACGCCAATGATGAGAGAGAAAGCCGACCAAACCAATGCAAAAGTATGAACGTATGAGAACACAACGGTGGCATTGAATTTGATGTCCTTTCCGAAGGCCTCTTTACTACTAAGCCCAGGTGAATAATAAAAACTTCTCTCATGATATGAAACTAGAATGAAAATTGAAAAGCAAGCCATTTTTATCCATCACAGAGTGCCGCGATCATGGCTTACTTGGTGAAAGTTCACCCCTTATATAAATATAATCTTTCTTTTTGCTTCCTATACTTCTAAATCAAAAAAACTAAACCTACAAGTACAAGGCCTAAACAACTCCACAACCCCACTTTTCCCCTCCTTGAATAAGCGTGTCATGTTTTTGTACATACCTTCAAAGAAAAAGTAGTATACAGAATACATGCAGGTATAATGAAGGAATTACAATTTAAAGATCTTCATATGAATACAAGTACTGGAAACTGACTTGTCATGAAATATGAAGTAAAGTAGAAGGATAACGTTACAGTATACCGGAGTAAAATTCTAATTCAAGATCTTCCCTATGAAGATAAGAACAGGAATCATCACCAATTTTAAAATATTGAATTTTTGGAGGATATTTCATAATATTGGCTAGATGTAACACTTTGTGTAAGGCTTTTGATTTTCACAAAAAGCATCTTTGGAATGTGATTTGCACTGACAATTTTCCAGTTCATCATTTAATGTTTCACTGCATCACCCATTTTCAAGTCATTTTTCATACGGTTTCCCTCCACAGGGATTTTATAGATTTTCATTTGCAACAAATCAGCAAACATATATAAAGTTGAGGCAGTGTGAGCAAAGCTGCGTTCACCATATGACCTGGTCATCACTGATGGAATAACAAACATTTTTACTTGTTGACTAATTAGTAGTCAACAAGTAAAAATGTTTGTTATTCCATCAGTGATGACCAGGTCATATGGTGAACGCAGCTTTGCTCACACTGCCTCAACTTTATGGAACAATCTCCCGGAATATCTAAAAAAACATTGACTCCATTGTAAAGTTTAAGATTGCTTTAAAGACGCACTTATTTAACATTTAATTCATTTATTTATGTCTGTTACCCAGTTCATCTTGTCTTTGTATTCTGTTGTATTTTTCTCTAAAGCGCTTAGGGACATGTTTTAAATACTATGTGTTATGCGCTATACAAGAAATGTTAATTATTATTATTATTATTAACATCTTTTCCATTCTAAACACAAAAACTGGTTCCGACCTATTTTCCTTCACATTTTACAAAGGCCTCTCCTTCGACGACACGTTATATTCTGATGGAAATCTTGTTATCTCTCTATATGACATATGAATAAAAACGTAAACACATCCATATACAAAGAAATAAAACGTAAACACATCCATATACAAAGAAATTGACAGAAAGAGTGCAACGGATCTGTGATTATCGGGGTTAACTATACCCATTACCGGTACCTACTGACTTGTATACCTACAATGTATGGTTCCCGAAGCCATACTTCAACCCAAATCTCATATCTCTTTGTTGTTGCCCCTAGGCCCCCTACATACATTTGTCAGACCACATAATGATGCTGTGCTTCACGCCCCAGTTATTTCAGAGTAACTGAATGGTACATTTAGATCTATTTCTGACATTAAATAGCCACCAATGAAAGGGGAATTCATTATCTAAAAAATAGAATTCAAAGGACAAGTCTTTGTACTGCAAGCCAGAGGGGTATTAACTCATATTATTATTATCATCATTTTATTATCATTATATAAGTATTTGACGTCACCTGTGCCTGAGAGGGGAAAAGCAAACTGAATCACTGTCATATCCATGGGTCTCTCCTCCCAGTATGAGACCCCATTCTCACTCACTCCCTGGACCTTTCTAGGCTAGACCGATCTAGGCTAGATCGGTCTAAAGATGAGTGAGAAAGTACAACCATATACAAAAGTATATAAGACAAACTTTTCTCAATAACCGGATAAAGTTTACTGATGCTCTTACAGTGTATGTGTTTGTAACTTTCTACATGTATGAAGCTGTACATGTATTAAGCCTACAGGACTTTGAACAATGCAGTATTCAACAGGTTAATTCTTGCATATCTCATGAAAAGATTTCCAATAATCAAATTTCACCTAGACATTGATCTTAACAAGAAGACACACATTGCAAGGATTACAAAGTTATTAACTAAAACGATATATAACCATCAATGATGCATGATATTGCTACAATTTCATTGGACACCAATAGAACATGCAATGTGTAATAAAACAAAAGCTTGTTTTATCCAACATTTTCAAAAATAAAATAAAATTGTGAAAAGATATATTTGAACCTGCCTATATCATGAATTTTCATACAAAATTATTGTTCAGTGAGTTAAAGGAAAAGAATATTTCAAATGAAATGGTAGAAGATAAAAGAAAAACACCAAACAATATATTTATTCATTCAAATTTGTGATATTTGCCTGTGGCACTTTTGCGTGGGTGGCCATTGCTTCTTCTTCTGTAAGTCTGTACTTTTGTCAGGTAAACCAAAATAGCCCTAGCAGCATTTGTTGAATAACATCAAGAATATTGAGGGGAAAGTTCTGTCACATCAACAATTCTGTTATTTTGGTTGCAAACATGAACATGGCGAATCAATGGCCAGCAGCAAACTTACTTCTAAAATAACAAATGATATGACAGAAAGGTGAATCTTGGCATCTTAGATACTTTGTATACTACCAAGGAGCTTCAAATAATAGAACTGATAGTGTCACAAGTAGAAAGAGTTTAAAGGCAGGGTTTTCTAATGACATTATTTCAGATTTATGTAAATTAATATTAGTGCCAGCTGCTGCCCACAATGTCCCGATGTGTTGATTGAAAGATTTTATTGAAAATTTTCCATTCTTGCAGTCCAAAGACTGAATTGCAATGATAACAACAGTTAACAATGTATGATAAAAGCAATTATACAATAATTATCTAAACAGTCTAAGCAATCAACATTGAAATTCAAATATAAGTGATCAAATGACAATGATAATGGCAACTATCATTAAGTTTGATTAATATATCGAGAGCCATGGTCCACAATGCATCCACCAACTGATGACTTGTGCATGGCGATCCCCTTTAAAGGCACTGGAAATCACTTTAAGTACACCTCCACCGAGAGATGGTGAAATTGAAAATACTTCACAGCAGTGGCTGCAATGTCAGTAAAAATAGTCTACCTTGAATTACTGGCTACATTAATTCCTTAAAATTCTAGAGCGCCATTATGGCAGCACAGCTAAAGCCAGGGTAATAATCTCCCAGTTTGGAAGCGCTTAGAGACTTAATTGTAATTCATGCTATATAAAAGCTGAGTATTATTATTATTAGTATTTCTACAGCGCCCACAATGCCAACACCCCGTAAGACCTAATATATTGGTCTCACAGTCACAGCCCTGCTGAAAAATTATCTCAGGGTTCATGAGACTGTCGATGGCTAATATAAATATGGAGCCTAAAGACTCACTTAGCTGATAGTTTCAACAGAGTTAATGCCTATCTTTCTCTTAACAGAATGATTTATTACGCTTAGAACTAATAATTCATCAATTTAATAGATATTATTGGAAGGAGGTGGAGTAAGATGAGGGGATAGGCAGTTGTAATACACCAGTTTACGGTTGTGTGCGCCATTTTAAACAGAGCCAATGGCCTAGAGGTCATGTATTTATGCGTAAATTATGATGACATCACTGCCTACGCGCTGCGTTGTGCGCGCACATCATCATTTACATGGGCGCAATCTTAATTTACGCTTAGCCTAATGTACCACTGTTACTACCTGTTTGGGTGCCATTTAAAATGGCGCCCATGTCTGCGCATGCGCACTGATACAACCGTAAACTGGTGTATTGCCAAATATATGGAGCGGATCCTTGCAACCCTTAGTTCTATCCTCGATCTTCTCCACCTTTTTTTTTACCAGATAAAGTCTCCATCTTTGACATCAACTCTGCAAGGTATTTTAACAAATCGAGGGTAAAGGCCTCCTCACAAGGAAAGAAATACAAATGGAAGACATGAAATTGGTGAAATTGGTCTCATTCATCATTTCAAACAAACCTCAGAAAATTTATTTCAAACATTCTGGGATTGCTTCAAGAACTATGAAAGATGGCAATAATCACAACAATACTCTTGAGAATTAGCTTTAACCTTGTACGACCCAGCCCAGACAATAATTTATGTTCCCACTCCCTAACATTTCCCAGCTGTTCATGAATCTCATTTGTATGCACTTGTAAACAATGAATGTTGTTGACATGATAACATGGCTTGCTGCATGCATGAAGCAAAATACTTGTAGCTGAGTATATAGAGGAGTGAATGAGCTCCTTCAATCAAATAATGATATTACCGTAATGAATTTGAAATGGCACAGATTCACATCAAATGGTCCCCGGTCTTTGATCTTCGGTCTTCGTTTTCCAAACACCCTCAAACTTATACTGAATGTTAAGACTACAAAATAAAAATATGAAATATCTCAGTAATAAACATGAACCGTATATTTTACAGCTAGGTCCATGAGCACTTCTGAATGAAATTCAGTAAGTTTCTCTCCAAATGTACATGTAGTTCCATGGTCCTACTACAGTCAAACCTGTCTATAGCAACCGCCCAAGGGAAACACAAAATGTGGCCTTTGAAGACAGATGTTTTTTTGTAGATGTTTCAATGAGAAACCGTTTTCAAGGGAAACACAAAATGTGGTCTTTGTAGACAGGTGGTCACTATAAAGCAGATTTGCCCGTATAGTTGGACAAATGAAGTTTAGCTTTAAAAAAAAACTCAGCTTTGCATTGCATGAGTAGCAAAGGAGTTGCTACCAGAAGCCAATGTTTACCTAACCAAGACCTCTATCCGAAGATAACATCTCAATGGTTGTCAGAGACTTTTGTTTTATAATTATCTGTCTGTCACTTCAAGAGGGGAGAGGAGACAACTAGTTTGCCTATCTGTCATTCACACTGGACGACCATTGATAAATCTAAGCTCTATGGATTGGAAACGTCAGTAAATGATGCTCCAGAGTGTGTCAGACTGGTATGATGGAACGCACAAAGGTTGAACTGTGGCAATTTGTATAATACATGTCAGCCAACTACAAAGTACATGTAGTCTTGGAAGTTCTTATGGAAATGCATTTGCAAGAAGCTGGCACAAAATACATAAAGTGTTTATTTTGCTATAAATAAATGGGATGTGCGACATGTGCTCCACTCAAAAACTGATCCGTGGTTCATTAACCCTTACACTAAACCTAATCCTAACCTAAAACCTTATAGCAACCCTAAACCTAACCCTAAATCTTTGACGAAATAAAGCCTGATGCAATTACCACTGAAGCACATGTGATCTAGATGCAGTCATGAACTGTATTGAGATGCTTGCCATACAACCTAGGCCAAGCAATGTTGCCCACTTTATTTCAAAGGCAGGGAGGGACACTGTTAATGTTATACCACTTTTTAATTAGGAAGGTGGAGGAGTGTTCAGGAAAAAAGACATTCCCAGTATTTCTTTGACACTCAATAAGAATAAAAATTGCTACCAACTTTTTAAATCCAAACAATGGGGTTCCCTGTGAACTTTTTCCTAAAGAATCCAGAGAATGGCTTCTGATTTCCTCGACTTAACTATCCATGAGTTAAAGGACAAGTCCACTCGAAAATTACTTACTTTAAATAAAAGCAGAAAAATCAGACAAACCATCAAAAAAAGTTTGAGCAAAATTGGATAAATAATAGGAAAGTTATGAATTTTTGAAAAAGTATGTAAAACTATGGAACAATGAGATTCTCAACACAAATTGCCAAGATGGTGACGTCATGTCATCACAACTAATCAATTGCTTTACATAGTTTAATCCCATTAATTTCCCTTTTTATCCCCCCAAACCTCATTTCTCCGTGCCTTTGCCCAGGTTATATGATTTGTATCTTATTGCGTGCATGACATTTCCCAAAAACTTTTACGAATTTTGAAGAATTGATACTATTTTCTGAATATTGTATTTCATAATTATTGACTTTTATAAATAAATTATCAAAATTCATTTTTTTCATGATTTAACCGGACAAAAATTACTCTTTATTTGTGCATCCACACAAAACACTAACAATTACTAACAATCTAACTTGGATGCTGGTGTGAAGAAGTAGGATGCTTAAGGTGAAAATAGGAAATTTATATTATTAATATACAGAAAAACAATTAGTGGATGAGGACCATACGTCACAGACTCATGAGTGAGTTGTCAATTTTTGTAGTGATTTTCAAAGTTTTTCATGTCATTAAAAGTTCATAACTTTCTTATTACACATGTAGTTATCCAATTCTGCTCAAACTTTATTTGATTGGTTTTTCTGATTTTTCTGGTTCTATTGAAAGTAAGTTATTTTTGGAGTGGACTTGGGCTTTAAGGCATGATCTATGTTCCCTGAATTATAACTCTTAAGATCAAAGGACCACTGGATTTCTCAGCAAATAAACACCCTTTACATTCATGTACACCATTTGATTTTAAGTATGTAAATCTTTGTGAGAGTATATGAATCACAAGCATCATATCACATCACATATTTCTTCAAATTCCCATTTAAATTTCAGATTTTCGTCAGGGCATGGAGATATGCCAAGATCGCAGCATTTTAGTAGCCCCCTGGTAGTCCTTGGGGTTCACTAGGTACCACTCAAGATCTCAATATATTCACCAATAACCTATTCATATACTCTCCATGAATATCTTGGAAGAAATTTTGCAATGCTACAAAAACACAATCATAGAGATTTTCAAAAATTAAAGGCAAAGTAATCTTAAAAGCCTGTGAAACTTTTAATAAAATGACAGTGACATAATCTTCAGATAAGAATTGCTCAATGGGTTTCTTGAAAGTCTTGGAAATCATGCTGAAAGAATAATCCTGGTATCTGTGACTTCTATGTCCCTTTCTGTTTAATAAAATCAACAGTTCGAATATTACCAGATTCACATTGAAATAGAAGGTGTAATTCAGCTAGATATCATTAATACTTGAATTCAAGTTGTGTTTATGAACAGTGATATCACAGAGGCATTTTCAAAACCTTTCTTCATGATACAAAACTAGTTTTGCCATCTCAGTTCGTAAATTTGTAAATGATAGGGTATCTCAGTGTAGGTATGGGGTACTAACTTGGCTGGGGTTAGGTGAGCAGTGGGTGAAGTTTATAATTTAAACTGACATGTTCTGATAATGATTCGGGTATGTGCACTGTATGATGTGAGAATGTTTTCTAAATAATACATTCCACGCCGAAAACATTCTCACTGTGCTCAGTCACATCAGGTTGCCAATTTGATTGCATCCCGCTGTTTATCAGCTGATAAGCCTCTGAAGAACAACTCTTAAAGGGTGATGACAGCGGAAATAATCTGCTTTTGAATCCCAATTCACCCCCCTCATAAACAAACAGACAGATAATACAAATGAACAAAAACAAAATGAAAAGGATGAAAAGGATGAAAAGAGAAGATCACATCAAAGAATGAATGTACTGTATAAATGATTCTAAAATTGAGATATTATCATCATGATATTCTTTATCATGGCTTGAAGAAATGAATAACTGTGTGTCGTCAGCTAGTCCAGATTCTGTTTGTTTTTATATACAGGTAGTTTTTATTCGTGTCATCTATGATGTCCTCCTCCCTTACACAAGCGTCCCACACAGATCGCGCGACCATAAAAAATATACACATGAAAGACAAGAAATGTCTCCTGTTTAGCGTTGAGGGTGTTTTATATTCTCAGCTGGTTGGGCGCGACACGGAAACAGTCCAGTCAGTGGACTAGTAGTCAGCATAACAATGACAAGCAACATTTGGGAAACGCATTTGATTGTCGATCAGATTGCTTGTATAAAGTGTAAAGAAAACGTCCAAGACATGACCCTTGAGGAACCCCATATGGAACAAGGATATTTTTAGATATTACATCATCTTGTACTATTTTTTGTTGTCTGTTATAAAGATATGATCAATCCATGAAAGAACACAGTCACTCGATCAAACCAAAAGAAGAATGTAATATATTTAATAATATTCAATGATTGATAGTGTCGAATGTGGCACTTATACATGTACTGTAAATCCAACAATACTGTTACTTTTTTATTGCCCAAGGCCAATAGATGATCAATTTTTATTCTGACCAAGGCCGTTTCATTCCTATGAAACTGTCTGTATGAAGACTGCATACATGGGAACAATGCAATATGACAGAGGTGTCCTTGAATTTGCTGTATAGTAGGTCCTTCAACTAATTTTGATATAATATTGTAAATTTTAACTAGTAGAAGGTTGTTGAAACTCAACTCCAATGATATACCATGCTTTTTAAGAAGTGGCTTTAATAACTAAAGCCACTTTCCAATCATATTATATGTTTCTGAGCATCATGTATCCAGCTTGAATTAGCCTTTAAGTATTCATCTATGTATACATTGTATAGTGAACCTAAGCTTTCATTTCAATGAGAGAATTTGCCTTTGGGCAGAATTTGAAGATTTCAAAAACATCACACCAAATGCTCTAAAAAACAAGACTGAATGTGATAATGACTTATTTGCATAGAATGGATGACCCTACATCGAACGAGGGAATCAGATTCAATTGGGAGTTCATTAAAGCATCAGGAATCCAATATTCAGATAACACACCCCCTCCACTTGAAACCAGCAAGTCGCCGATTAACCCATGGAGTTCCATCCCACCTCCCTGCATAGAAACAAAGCAGAGCCAGAGAGCGAATTCAGAGGTAACTAACAATACTTACCCCTTTCACACTTCAAACATACATTAGCATGGTCTAGCATGCACTATACACAAACATGTACATACATGTAGGCCCTGCCCTCTCTGAAGTGTGAATGTAACAATACTGACCCTTTTCACACTTACAAGTAACAACATACATTAGCATGGTCTAGCCTGCACTACAAATAGACTGTACTATCTCTGATGTGTGAATAGCCTAGTTTACAATTCAAAATAGAGAATAATTTTGGAGATAAACATGTATAACGTGACCCATTCACACTTCAAACATAGCATGGTCTAGGCTCCACTACAAGTCGACCATGCATCTCTGAAGTGTGAAATCTGATATTAACACAGAGAATGATTTTGGAGATACATGTGTAACTAACAACAGTGACCCATTCATACTTCAAACATACGGTACATGTAGCATGGTCTAGCCTGCACTACAAGTACAAGTAGACCATTTCTGAAGTGTGAACACTGGTGTGCCACTTGTGTTTTGCAGTGCCTTGGTCAGATACAGCAAATTGTGGATGTGTAGGTAACTATACAATACTGAGCTGTTCACACTTCGGGGAAAGCATGGTCTAGCCCGCACTATTTCTGAAATGTGAACGATGCAGTGTCACTGGCCTGGTGTGTTTGAAGTTGCTTGCCCAGGCACAGCACGAAAGCAAATTTAAAATTAACTCACAACATGTACTTCAAACATAAGAATGCACACTAAATTGTACCATCTCTAAAAGTCTACAATTTATTTTTAATGTCTAATGTACCTTGATTTTTCTTGAAGTTGAAGGTATCACAACCTTCAAAAGCAACAGAGTACCGTTTAACTTTCAAGCACCTCTAAATAAGAGTGCAGCAGGATTTTTGCATGGTCCAGTTAAAGATAAAGACCAGTTATGGTCATACAATTGCATTGTGAAAGAAACGTTGTGGAATCGAACAGAAAAGGTTGATCATCTAGCATATAAGTATTGGTGAGTACTGCAAGGTTTTGGAATCATCAAAATGATAAGAAATTTGGCCCAGTCTTCATAAAGTTACAAGCACTGTACACAGAAAGATGTATATGGGACTACGCACATGTGCGTGACACGTGCGTTATATCTATCACGTCCAAATAGATAAACAAATTTACCAAATATATCAATTAGTACATGTAGGCGGTTTCCCCGGCAAATTTTTTTTATCATGTATTACCATAGTCAAAACATATTCTTTCACATGATTGGTAATAAGAGCTTTCATTTCATTTTTTTGAGAGGGGGGCGTTTCCAAAACTGGTCTTTACCTTTAACCTCTGGTCTCATTATACAGAAGAGTTATAAGCCTATACATGCAATATTAGACTACAACATCACCATGGACCAGATACATGTATATCAAAAAGACAAGGGACAATTCACCTTTGCCCTGATTTTTTATTCTTTCAAAGATGACCATTAACAATAAAAACAAACCCATATAACTGTTGATGAATGGGGCCATCAAATTGGACTGTGAAGTTTTAGCACATACTTGACCAAATAGTAAATTCCAAAGAGAAAAGTAATTTGCTATTGCCATGTTTGTGACACCTCCTCAATGTCAAGAGGGCTGATTAATAGTAAACTGGGGTCAAAGGAAGAGAAGGGAATGAAATGCAGTGTGTAAGAAGATAGAAAAAAAGACCACACAATGCACACATACAAAGAGAATGATAGCAACAATAACATGTGAAAATGCAAGAGAAATCAAGAGGCGTGCAATAACAATAATAGAGTAAACAGGAGAGAAGGAGGGAGGGAGAGAGGGAGAGAGGGAAAAAGGGAGAGAGGGAAAAAGAGAGAGAGGGAA
>BEXV01000926.1:22761-39386 GCA_003118195.1 Hemicentrotus pulcherrimus
GTGAGACCATTGTAGTTAGCTGGTATTAAGCCGATAAGACGACTATTTTGGTCCACGCGTCTAGGAGCGAGTACTGCCCAGCCACCTGCCCGGGTTAACACCTCTCGAGAACGAGGTGTCGCCAGGTCTGCTCGACCATAGTCATCGAGAAGGCGCAATTGGGCTAACCAATTCTTCTTCTTTTCAAACAATTTCCCCTCATTTTTTTCAATTTTCAGCCTCGTTTTTCTCTTTTAAATATTGTTTTCGCTCCTGTGACTTCTGAATTAACGAATATATTTTTGTTTCGTTTTAATGGGCCGGTCTATTTCGAAAACAATCCTAAATCGGAGCCCCTGAAAGTGTTAAATTACGCAGTAGAGCGAAATTTAGCCTTTTCACTTTTTCACATACATGTAAATCGAAATTAGCCTATAGCTCATACACAAATTAACATTATATTTGATTGTAACATTTTAGACATTGAAATAATGATACTCATGTTCTATCATTGGATACAATTTTAATACATTTTCATTTAAGGATTTAAAGCTTATCTGCCATAGTTAACAGGAGGGATTAGAGCGCCCTGCAAGGTCACTGGGCAGGTGGTTATCTCATCAACTCAGCTCTCAGTTAACATAAGAAAAAGAGGATAATGGGGGACCAATGGTCACCGATTAGGCACTGTCTGTTATATAGAGGGCGCAAGTAGCTACAAGTAGTGTAGTGGGCCTTTAATGTAAAACTTTTCCTTGTTTTCGCTTCTGTATCGGTAATTCTTATGTAGTGGTGTCCAGTATGATATTTCTAGTTATGGAGCAAATACATATCAAATTGAAAGCGTTTAGAAAGCTAAAAACAAATAGACTTTGTACTCATTCCTCTATTTACCGGGAAAAAAAAAACTGTACATAATATTATTTCATTTCATTTCATTTTATTTAATTCGACATATAAAAACATACATGATTATAACATTGATATTTGCAAATAACTAACGAACATAGAAATAACATAACGAAAGATTATGATTTAATGTTAGTGCAAAAAGCGATTACCGTGAACTATTTCATTTGAGAATATTCATTATTAGGCTAGTCACTTTCAAGTCCATGAACGCAATCAGACGTTTATGAATTAAGCATGAACTTTACAAAATGTGGAAAAAGATATTAATTCTACATCATTAAAGTATTGTAAATTGCAGTGCAAGAAAAAAACAATGTGTAGCATAAATATACCATAAAAATGTCGGAATTCTCCATAAATATAGCAATTACAAAAGTGATTCTTAAACAAAAAATAATCAAATGACCAGGGCTTGTAACACAACGTGTTACGATAATGTTGTATCTCCTTCGATAAGTCATAATTTTACAATCAATGGTAACCTACGATTAATATGTTACATAATAATAACAATAATTAGATCATTTTATATAGCGCAGACTTTACTTTATAAATAACTGCGTTGTTATGAAAAACGAAATTCAGTGCTACTTTACAGACACACTATAAATCAAATGAAATAAAATGCATGGTGACATGCAACTAATTGAATCGATATTCAAGATACATAAACAGATTTTTTACAATTAATTAGAAGTCGATTTCATGTAGAGCACGGAATTCGTATTCTCCTTTGAACCTATTATTATACGCAAAGTGCAGATTACTCGTGTATCTCACCTGCCCCAGATTTGGAGGTCAATTGGACGATGATCTAAAATTGATAATGATACAACTATATTACAGGTATCAAAAGCGACACCTCTCTTGCAATTTGCATTCGGGTGAGTAATTTTAGGGAATTTCAATATCTGTCTCTGTCTCTCCTACCCTCTCTCTCTCTCTCTCCTACCCCCTCTCCCTCTTTTTCTTTCTTTCTTTCTCTCTCTGTCTCTCTTTCCCTCTCTGTCTCTCTTTCTCTCTTTCTTTCCTTTCCTCTTCTCCTCATGATGTTTCAATATTTTTCAATATTATAATGCACATCATTATCTCTATTTCCCCCTCTCTCTCATTTGTATTATGTTGTATTTCTTTACATTCACAGTCTTTTCCCCTGTCTCTCGACACATCAAAATATGATGTGACAAAATTACATACTTACTAAGTTGAAGTTCAATGATGAAATGCAAAAAACGACAGGGGGTAGGAGAGGAACATAAATTATCAAGTAGTTTCTCACATGACTGCTGATACAACATCGCAGTGAGGCAACGATTTCACCAAGAAAGATGGGCGAACGAATAAAATAGAAACAAAATATACATTATTGTTATCAGTCGGTGGCGAAGCTACCTGAGATACGAGGGGCTAGTCATGCACACCCCTTCTCCCTGTCCACAACTTTGGAAATCGATTATTTCAGGAGTGAACTTTTGGGATCACTCGTTTGGAGTAGAAATACAAATAAATAAATAAATATATTGTAATCCATTCTCGAGAGAGTAATTCAAACCACCACTTTCAAGGAGTGAAATCGACCATGGTAGGTCCATGACTCGATCCACAATGATTTGGAGTGGATTCAAGTCCAAAATGAAGTGGTCCCTATTAGGACCCTTGCGTGGGCTTCCACTCCTTAGTTGTTATATTAATAGAGTTTGGCAAGAGAGAAGGGATAATAAAGGTAACTTAGAAAGTACTTAAATGGTAATGAAAATACACCAATAGTTCACTTTCTCGCACATTATCCACCCAGTAAAATCCGTGCCCCTCCCCCAAAACGATACAAATATCACCCCCCCCCCCCTCTATGACTGGATCCACGTTGCTCCACTACTATCTGCATTTTACACTTGAGAATAAAAGCAAAACATCGCGAGAAAAAATGACAGAGGGGGAAGAAAAAAAACTTGCCAAGTCTGTGACTTCGCTCACAATTACAAATCGGGATTTGGGACTACGGTAGCGTGAAATCGCAAAAGAAAAGAATTTAAAAGCGGTAACCTTGATAGTGAATCGCGGCTTTTCGAGTGTGTTTGGAATAGGGACCAATGAATAGGACTGACACTGCGTTTAGACTACCAGGATTCATCGTATAGCCATACGTGTTTCGTACAGCTTTACGATACGTAAGTATGAATGTTCGAAATATGAGATCGATGGGTCTATGCGAATCTCAACTTGGCAGTTGGATCAGTGGATCGTGACGTAGTTGCCGATATATTACCCATTATTTTGTCGCGTACATGAACATCATAAAACAATCAGCATCTCGCTCTAGTTTAAACGTCGCCGGTATCGTACGAAGATCGTATAACTTGGCGGGGCTTATCGTGAGAAAGCACTGATGATCGGCCAGCTGTCATGTCAATTTACTTCTTCAAAATTTGTTTCTTTATACGACGTTTCTTAATACGACGTTTCTTAATACGATGTTGTTTTCTAGTCTGAACGCTCCTTTTGCCATACGATGGTTCTTTATATTATGACGTTTCTTTATAAGAGTTTTTGAATACATTCCCGTAAGTCTGAACGGGCTCAAAAACAGAAGAGACCAGAGACCAGAGAGGGTAAAGGAAAAGTAATGAAGGGTGGACCACTGGCGCCGGCCTGACTCCGCCATAAACATACCATCAAAATAGACATTTTCCAACTATTTGCACTCGTATACTTCTCGTGCTAATATGCCGAATTAATCCTACAAGAAGAGCTGAACTTCACTTAAAAGGTCACGGTTCTCGTTCTTTTCTTCGATTCTTTGCTTCATCTTTCATTTCCTCCCGTTCCTCTACCATACATTTTCCTTCTGTGGTCTTTTTTTCCCTTGTGAAACGGCTTCTGAAATAGAGGTGTTTATTGTTGTTTGTTTTGTGTTCATGTCATTGTAAAGATCCAAGGTCAAATAAGGTTTCCCTGTATATGTTAACGCCCAATTAAAATCACGCTGATTTTGTCTCTCCGAAATACTGTTAATCTACACGGGTCATTGTTACAACATGGAATCTCTGCGATAGACCAACCGAGCTAACATATGAAATACAAAGCTCTTATTTTGGTATTTTTCTTCACATTTTATCTACCACTGAGATTTATCACAACATTCCTACATAGATTGCCGTCTCCATCAATGCTAATAAATGATTTGCGTGGATAAAGGACGGTCTTTAAATAAAATACCAGTATTTTTACCTAGGGTATTTTGTTTAAAGTGATCTCTCTGCAGGCCTTGAAATTAGTACACCTGGGTCGATAGGGACAGAAAATGTAGTCAAAACAAGGATGCAAGCACCTAGCAACGATCGAACCCTGGACCTCTCGACTGAGAGTCAAGAGCCTTTATCAACGCACTGCAGTGCCATTGCTCCTGATCACCCAAGATAAAGCAATTATTATCGCATTTTATTTTATTTATTTAAAAATGTATATTCTCTTAATTTTTGTTCCATTGAAGATTTCATATAAGTAAGGGCCCACCGAGAAAATATATGCATGTACTATTTGCTGTTTTGAATGAATTCTTTTTTAAGCATGGGTAGAAGACTACCTCATATTGCAAAGTTTGTAGATTGAAACTTAATGAATAGAATCTGCGGTAACCTATAAAGCATTACGATCTGTAATCACACTTGAGTTCGTAAAACGTATATATCAAAGAGCTTCACTATCAACTGAAACTTGGACATTTGATTTTTTAACCATATATGGCAGGAATATGATTTTTATCAAAGAAAACAAACTTGGTTATTTATAGTTACACTAATAATGACCTATCAAGACAATTAAATAAAGGAAAAACAGGGTGAGTAGACGATACACAAGGATAATAAGTTAAATCTATTCATATCCCATCAGTCTTTGTACCCAGGGTCAATATGTGAGAAGGAGACCAGAGGTAATGAGAAATCGAAAGCTTGGGAAGGACTTTGATTTTTTTTTTTCTTCTTCTTCTTTGGCTAGATTCAATTTATTAAATGTGCTAATGATCCACTGTTAACACCGCTTAGTCTGCATCCATCTCGTGTTGATTTTAATGGCTTTAGACCTGGATGAAGAATAATAGAACAGCAAGACAGTTCTAAATTGCGTCTTCGGGCTTTTTCCCCCTCACTCGAACGTTAAAGACCTCTTCTGCCATTTAGTCTTCCCCAAGTTGTTTTGTCGATTATGGATGGGGACTGGGGTTGATCCTGCTGCGGCGCGACGCGGCGGTGCTTGATCGGCTTTGATGGAGCGACTTGTGCTGAGGTTAATAACGGATGAAACGAAGCGGACTCAAGGTCATGTTATTGATGGTGAACTTGGGTTGGATGATAAAGCGCCGTGCGGATGATGTGGAGTGTGGGTGAGAAAAAAAGGGGGGAAATCGGGTGAGTATGCATGCATGGACACACACCAAGTACCCATGTCCACACAGCTACATCATAAAGACGAACTTAAGCAAATACGTCTGATTGCGGAACTTTGCGTGTGCGTAATCCCTCACAATTAGAAGGTCTGTAAAAAGGCACGAATTTTGCCACAAATGAGTGATAATTTTCAAAAGACTGCACCAGTGTAACGAATCGGTCCTTCATTGCGCATTCTGCCGGTCATTGTGCGGCGCCGCGGGGAAGCTGGAGGAGTGAATGGCGTCGCGCTAACCGCTAGCCGGGCGAGTGAGGCTCGAACGAGACTCCTCGGCACCTTAAAGTGGGTTGTCCTTCCCTTAAAGATATCCTTCACCGTAGACTGCTTTGACATATGGATCCTTCAGATGGGGATCAATCAGGAGTTATATCCCAACTCTGTTTTCTAAGGGTGAGCTTTTGACTTTACAATCGTACCCCTACCACGGACACTTTACCCCCTCCTGTAGATCCGTCAAAGGTGTCTTAATTAACCCCTCCTTATCCTCACTGGAGGCTTTCCCCCCACAAATGCCCCTTAACACAACAATGACAAAGCATACCTATCCGTGTTCAAATCGAGCACAAAAGAAGAATCCACAGGTAACAATACTAACACAAATTTCAATACATGGAACTAAGCATAATTGGCGTTTGCTGGAGAACCCACGAGTGTTTATCATAGGTGTATCATGGCCGGGGAAGAATTCTGCCATGAGAGGGTATTTAGCTAGATGCCTTCCACAAACACTTCGCATCGATTGAAGACTCTCTCTCGCTTAGACCCTTGACAGGGCTCAAGGTGGGATGAAAAGACAAGATCCTTTACATTCACAGCTTTTTAAGGAGCTAGCGCTAAGTCAGGTCATAAACTTGATAAATGAATACCAATTAACCAATTGCCTGAATTGGCAGGGTCACGCGTAAGGGTTTCGTACTTTTATTGTGAAAGCGAAAGTCCAACTGACATCGTTTTTGAAAAAGTGAAGAAGAAAGCTCCATGATCTAAGAATCTTAGGTTTAAGTAATGGATAATTGATTGCATAATCGTTTGACGTATACAGAAGAAATATAGAATAGTGACTTTTTAGTTGTAATAGTAGCAGCTAGCAGAAGCAGCAGCAGTAGTAGAAGCAGGAGTAGTAGTAGCAGTAGTAGTAGACGTAGTAGTAATATTATAATAGTGCTAGTAGCAGCAGTAGTATATAGCAGCAGTAGAAATGGTGATATTTGTTGCTGTTAGTAAACTTTATTGGAAAACATGTTTAAAACAAGAATTATTTGAATAAATGTCCATTAAAGAACACTAATATTAATATATTATCGGATAAAAACTTGAAAATAAATTCAAATAATAAACAATTAAAACCATTATCATTTAACTCCTTCCTACTTTTTACATCAATTTGATATGGAAAAAGAGCGTCTCCTAAGCAAAGAAGGCAAGGGCTCAGGCAATAATCCCATAATAAAGAGAAATATTTATATTTCATCCGATTACTTTATTGTGGTATATTTTAACATGCTCTCCACCCAAAAGGCTAGAAAACACCTTTAACAAGTTTTTATTTTTTGTTTGTTTTTGTTTTGTCTTCGCCGAAAGATACAACTGATTAACGGAAACGATACAGAAATTATTACAGCGAATATATACGTCATTAAAAAAGTTATCATAAACTAAAGCACCAAGTATCACTTTAAACAAAAATACATTACAACCGACAGATTTCGTATCAAGTATTATTTTTCTCAGATGTTTATATTCCATTATAACTGTGATTATTTTTTTATCCAACATTAATACAACATACCTGACTAACCGAATTATCATATTTAACTTTAAAACATTTTATTTGTAATCAAACTTTAATAATAATAATAATAATAATAGATCACATTTATAACGCGCCTAATACATTGTTTCTAGGCGCTGTGGTGCTGTTGTCCCAGCAGCCATTAAGTGAAGCGGTTTAAACCAAAACAGTCTGAAAAACAACCTATGAGCACAAATGTTATACCCTAATTGTTTTTTCATGAATATAAACTTAACATCGTGAATACGTATTCTTATTATGAAAATATAAAAAAGTCAAGAGTCAGAATAAAAATGTAAGAAATCATATGTGATATTAATATCATATTACCAAGCTTTGTATATTTGATTTGTCCTGAGGTATGTTTCTTGAAAATATGACATATTATAGCTTACATTTAAAAAGCATTCAACAAAGGCCCTACATTCAACCAGTTCGTCTTTAACTCTCGAGTTAAATAGAAACAAACATGAAAAAAGAACATGACATTTACGAAGGGCATTAATAATGTACTTGTTAACTCTATGGACCGTTTTACTCAATTAAAACCATCCCTTTCTAGAATCGTAGAGCTTTGAATGGCTTTTTCATGTGGCGTTTTTTTTTCTTTTTTCGCGCCAGGCGTTCAGAAATAAGAGAAGAGGAAAATAAAGAGAAGGAGAGGGGACAGGGGAAAGAGTGAGAGGGGAAGGACAGTGAGTGGGTGGGAGTGACAAAGCTAAAAAAATAATGTTATGATTAAAGTTGAGGGGCCAGAATAATGTTGAGGAAAAAAAAAAATCAATGGAGGCAAACTGGATTTCAGAAGAAGAAAAAAACGTTAGTGTACGTTGGTTTCCGAAAAAGGGAACCATGTAAAAGAAAGAAAAAATGTATTATAATTAATTCCCCCCAAAAAGTCATAATAAATAAACAAATATTGATAACTCAGCAGCCTGCGAAAGGTAGAAAGAGAAAAGGGAAAGAGAAAGAGAGAGAGAAAAAGGAAAAAAGAAGAAGAGAAAAATTGAGAGAGAGGGGAGAGAATTTAAAAAAAAAGGCTACATCTTGCACTTCGGACAGAAGTCACGGCCGTTACGAGTTTGCAGTACTTTTTACCTGAGAAATCTGACACCAACTTTTCAATGCACAAAGAAATAAACCAACATCCGAATAAATTGGAGCAGATATACCTCCAAGCCCCATTGTCTAGGGAAACAAAGTACACAAAGTACACGCAGAATTGTTACTCTTAAAGATAAAGTTGAGTTCTGGTCATGCAATTTGCAATATGGGGAAACAATTGTTAAAGGTAGACGACGTAGTACACATAAATATACATATCTATATATTATTGTGTATTTTGATGTTTTGAAGTCTTTGAAATGATTCAGAAATTGACTAAATCCTGCCCCCCCCCCCNTCTAATGGGGTCTGAACATTTGGTCTAATCTTTTATGTTATTTCTTGTCATATTTCAAAATATATATAAGGGCATTTGATGATCAATTCTTTTCAGGGGACATCTTCTAATATAATACTCCCCTACAGTGATATTTAAAAAAAAAGAATGAGAAGCTCACAAATTATGTTCACCTTTATCAGAACTGAACCTTCTCTTTAAGGGAAGCAAAGATTTGTTTCATGCGGCAGAAATCTAAGGCCTTGCTTTTTCTGGACTTTTCTTTCAATGGTTGTTTTCTTTAAATCTGGGACAAAAGAATGTTGCTCAGATAATTGTGAAAAAACTTTCATCAAACAGGAAAAGACAACTCGAACCTTCAGAAAGGCCATGCTCTTGTGTTGTTCTGTCTCTTTTTTTAATTTGGTGTATACTAATTGCTTCAAAGGTATCGTTTTGGAAGATTTCTAAAGAAAATTCCCCTCTTTTAAAAAGCGAAAATTATATAGACACTCCTATTTTGAGAATTTTGAAAAGAATATAAATATAAGTAATTACTATTATGCTGGAACTTAACTCTAACTTTAAAAAAGTTAAAGGCACCATCGCACGTATTAGGCTTTGGTTGAACATGATGAAAGATAATTATTCATGTCAATACTCCATTGCAACCCAATTATTCAATTAAATCCTGTCAATACCGGTTATATTTCAACAATGCATTTTTGATTAATTTAGGTATTGAAAATCAAACCGCCATACTATCATCATATTACAAGAGAGTTACATTTGTGAGGGGGGGGGGTAGACAATGATGATGATATGAATTTTGCTTTTGGTAATGAATTTATTGTTCTATTAATTTATCAATGATTAAAATAGTTCATGTCGTTTGCTATTATTGTGAGCGGAGAAGGGTGTTAGGGGTAGTGGCCAACGATATTTCGTTGAGGGTCATGATTAATTAAGCAGTTTCTGACATTCAATTACATAGCATGGAACTGTGAGGGGCGGAAGAAGTAGATAATGATATTTTGTTGTGGGGCATGATTAATTAAACAGTTTTTGACATTCACTGGAATGGGGCGAGGGGGTGGTGTGGACAAAGTTATTTTGTTATGGAGCATGATTAATTAAACACTTTCTGTTATTCACTGGTATGGTGAAGCTCTGAGTTCCCAACACACACCTGTCCGTATTATCACGACTCGCTGATATCATAGAGAAAAAACCCTCGATGATAGGGCAGCATAAATGCAGACGTCTGAGCCGCAACACTCACATGCACGACCAACTAGACGCCAATAAATTACACGCCTGGTATGGCGTCGTCAAAGAAGAATTGGAAAAAGTTTATGAGGAGGAAAAGTCCACTGTTACGTTTCGACCCAAAGCTGGAAAAAAGAAAACTACAGCTCGCTTTTGTACCTCTCCTCCTAAGCGTGTGATAGTTCCCCTAAGCAAAGCAAATAGATGATTTGGCTGGGAGGCGAAATGTTTTGGGGTGGAAGACGGGAAGTAGGCAAAGATAGTTAGATGAGGATTCGGCAACCTGGATCTAAAGAGGGAAATGGCGCCTGTTTGGCTTGTGTGTAAGTGCGTTTCAGCGCACGTAATACGCTACGCGCGGTACGCGTAACGGTGCCCCCAAACAGGCTCTAGGTTGGACGATGTCCCTGGTTGGACCATGTCCCTGGTTGGACCATGTCCCTGGTTGGACGAGTGTTTCGTATATTGCAGCCCACCGCCCAGGACATGAATTGTCGTAATATTAATTGTAACAAGAGCATATACAGAAGCGTGGTAGAGGAGGTGCAGTAATGTGGTTTCTGGAAAACTCTTTAAGGGTTAAACCCTTTGTACTTGGGGTTCCCACCCGGGCTGGTTCGCAGCAGTTTTTCCAGTATTATTGACACGATCTATGTTTCGCTGTAATGTGTCTTTACAGCAAAGATAGAGTTCAGTTAAGGTGAACCACATATATTAGCGCTCATGTGTGATACCTTTACAATTGCAGTTTTATGGGCTTCTAGCTCATAATGTCCAATCTTTTCCTCATACTTTCATTCTTTTTTTTTCTCTCTTCAAAGTGAGCGATGTTTTCCCACTCTATCGGCGTGTTCCCGAATAGAGGACAACGCATTAGTATAACTTCTGGATCGACATTCTAAACAATCGTATTCTGTTACAAGGTTGTTATTCCTTTCATTGCACGCTTTCATTTTATTTCAAATCAGCGAATTGATAAATGTCTGAATACGATCATTGTTGAAATATAATAGTATTGTTCCCTCATTAGCTAATACTCTTCATCAAATTTAAAGCTCTTTATTGGGGTAAATGCATAAAGCATACTTATTCAGAAACAGTTAAGAAAATAGTAGCCTAAATAGATCTGGAAATAGATGTACGCATCCAAAATAACATTTGAAGTAAGTCTGAATGAAATATAAAATCGATATCCGTTTCTGAACAATGCTTCTGCATCCAGTATACTTCCATTTAATATGTTAAATAGATGCTAAAAGCAGAAGAAGAAGAAGAAGAAGAAGAAGAAGAAGAAGAAGAAGAAGAAGGAGGAGAAGGAGAAGGAGAAGGAAAAGAAATGAAGAAGAAGAAGAAGAAGAAGAAGGAGAAGGAAAAAAAAGGAAGAAGAAGAAGAAGATAATAAGAAAGAGAGCGCGCGCGACTGCGTTCGTAATAGGACCTGTATTCAATATTCTGGATAAAACCATTTAAGTGACCAAACCGGCAACTATAATAAATAGTATACAACATTTCGAAAACGCTGTCGTCCCTCAGAGCTAAAGAGTGATGATAAAAATGAAATGATAATATGTCCATGTATTTAGCTCAGCAACTATATGAATTTACTCTCATGCGCTTAATACAAAGTATCACATTTTTACCCCGGCTGTAGCTGAGCCGATATGATTAGTTACTTAAGCCGGATACCATTTTACTTCACCTAGACGGAGAATAGCAAATGTAGATTAATGTCTTGCCAAAGAACACTTGTGCCCCATCGGGACTCGAATCGTGGACCACGTGATTCACAGTCTGATGACGTATCCATTAGACCACGACAATATTTTTTCTTTCAGTGCACTAATGATCGAGGGAAGATCTGTTTAATTTCATTCTATGTTTATCGCACTATCCTCGTCAAAGTACCCTCTTCTGACAGGTTTTAAAAAATTAAATTAAATTCAGAACAATTTCGATTTAACACTGTAGTGTTTTAGGTGTAATGACCATCAATAATAATATATGTATTTCCTTTAAATTTTCAATTACAGTGTTTTTCCAATTAATACCAAACAATTATTTCCTATGCCGGATGAAAATATGTAAGTTGATTAGCTGCATCAAACCTTTTGTTGAACTTTTTAGACCTGAACATTACTACACTACATGTATATAATTCTTTCTTCTTTTACAGCAATATTTTTGTAAAAAATACTAAATACTATTTTCTAATGACAGCTTTAACATTTTGATTAAATCAGTGCAAAATCGTCAAATATTGATGTAACACTTAGGACTATAAAGTGTATCATTAAGCATCAGATGATATTTCGAAAATTTTCTTCCCCTTTTACGGCTAATTTATTGTCAAATATTACTACACAATATTCTCTTGTGGCAGCTGAGTGTGATCTTCTTGGAGTTTTAACAGACAGAAGCCGCAATTTCTTTTCGATTCGGAAACACATATAGCCCCGGGTGATAATTCATCGATGCATAATGCTTTTACGTTAGAAGGTGGTCTATCCGAACCACCAAACAAAAGGAGAGATGGAATATAAATTTTTGAGGTGAGTATAATTGCGCTGTACAAATTTTGTCTGTAAAGGGTCATGAATGGATTATTTGTGAACCAATACTATAGAAAGGAAGCGTTTTGACATATTCGTATTTAAACACATATTGCAGCATAGCAGTGATCGACATACAACCAAACAAGGTAGTTAATACAAAAACGTTTTTGCTATAGTTAAATGTATATTATTTAGCTGTGATGATTGTTTTTAAGGATAATAACAATCGAGGTATGAGAGTAACTATATCTTGTACACGTTATATGGTCTGTGCACCTTCGGACTGAAATCATGATTTATATTCAAATCACTGTTTTATTGAGAATGAAGTAATAATCGAGAGTGCTTATTCCATTCTACCTCGTTTTTATCATTGTATTTTACACATTGGCACCAGTAGAGTTAATTTTGACAGACATGGTGCTTTTTTTCTGTTGGGAAGTAAAAACATGCCACCTAAAACAGTGCTCGATCAACTTGACGCCAACTTTTTTTTAATAATACGTGATAAATACATTAATGCATGAATACATTTATAAGAAAAATTAACGTCATATTTTGTTCATTAATCAAAATAATGACCATGGGGTTGTTGAACACAAATTTTAGGAGCCTAAAAGAAATTTATAATTCATGTATCCGAGACAAACCGTTATTGTTTGGGAGTCAACTGGACACTCAGACAAATTCATTGCCATTGAAATAATTAATGGTTCCCCAATCAAATGGTGCCAGATTTGGTGTGAGCGATGAGAATAAAAATAGATTAAGACAGGCGTTGCAAAAGTAAGATTTAAAGACGATGAAATAAACGAAGGTTATTTTGATACGATTTGTGGGACTTCGGCAAGTTTGTTAGATCGGTGTTATGACAATTCAGTTATTCATAATTACTTGATTTAGGTTTGTGTAACATAAAAATCATGAATATCAAGATGATATGGAACAGACAATGATACAAGTGATGAATATTTAATGGTTGGAGGGAGAAATGGGAGCACATCGTTATTATTTGAACACGTGAACGATTCGCAAAAGAAATTTCGAGCGTCTTCTCTCCTCCCTGCGGGACGCTCCTTTGGGGCAGGGGGCAAGGTCGGGGAAAGCCAACCCAGACATATGGCCCACATTTGTGGAGGATATCTTATAAGAAAATATTATTTCTCTATGGTAAAAATATCTCATTATGATCCATGTTCTCGGTCTTAGATCAACAATGACCAGTCAGGCAAATCTATAACCGGAACTTTGAGGTTGAAAAATTCAACGTAGTTGATGTAAGTAATGGCCGTATAGCTAGCCCATGCATGATTCGCTGGCATTTACTCCTCGGGTAATTTCCTATACTAACATAACTCCTAACTTCAACCTAGGATCGAACACTTTTCCCAATCCTAACCCTAACCTTGAGCCCATTCGAAAAGATTAACTAATTGTTATTCCTATTATATTTCCAACTTTCAAATCTTCGTTTCATAAACGTTAAAAGAAAAAATCAAACTTGATTACAAACTACTGTAGAAGACAGCATAATTTTTTTAAAGCAAACTGTTGAAAGTCTAAATGAAATCTGGCCCCCCAAAATGAGATGATTATTTGTTTTTTCAAAAGTGCAATTGATAAATGCATGGGCTCTTCACATAGGCTTAATCGGTAAAGTCTCGACATGTCATGTAGTGGCGGACAGCCCTCCCATCTATTTTATTGTTAAATTAACAACAACAACAACATATATCTTTTTTTTAAGGCTCGCGATGGACTTTTCAGAGAACCTGTAATAATATGCTAGCCGTAATGAATTCTGAGAAGTGTACCAAGGGTGAAGACACTTGAGAGAAAAACAGAAATTGATGATATTTTTGTACACGACAAAATTGCTAATTTGAGAATCGCATAATGATCTCATATTTTAAACATAAATGACTTTCTTATTATTGGTCCGACTTGTTTCATACTTTCGCCATTCTGTTTATCTGATTTTTCTACTTTCATTCAAATTAACTTATTTCAAGGGTAGGATTTCCCTTGACAAGTATGAAAATACATGTCTTGCAAAATCTACGAAATATTGTGCCCCTTTTTTTAAAGAAACACAATCCCGGATCATGCGCCCTGATTATCTCAGTTGGTGACCGAGAATAACAATTAACTGTGGACAGTGAATGCAACACCTTTAGCCTAAGTAGTAACACGTGGTTAACCTTGGGGACGTTGGATTTGTTAGCGTCCGATTTCGTTTACATATAACACTGGACGAGGCAGATGTTATTCGTGGTGAAATGGAAACGCTTGAACGAGGACGCGCGGAAATTGGAGCATGCGCACAGTTCATACGATAAGTGTATCGATATTAAAGGCCGGAGCCCTGCAATGTAAACAAATTACAATCAAAGTTATCACGTCCAAATATCGCCTTCAGTCAATCATAACTCAACAAATAGCAACTTGTGATTAATTTCTGTTATGGACAGATACAACACATGGTAAGTTAAGATTGATTGCAGCGAGATTTGAGGAACATGTACATTTATTTTTACGACTGATTATAAGTCGATTTTTCATGAAACAGGGACCCGATCATAAAATAAGCAAGCTTTAACTGTCCACATAGACCTACACGCATTGAAGCGTAACTAAATTTTCGTCCTTGATTCCAGTGAAAGGAAAGTTGAAAAAGATAAAGATTCATCCACGGTGAGTAACACATTTTCAAACAAGAAGTTCTGATTGACCTTGACCCAAGTAATTATGATGACATCTATAAAGTAATAAGATGACACGGATTCTCAAGTTATATCTTGTGATATAAATACCCCTCATAACTTTACAGCACTAAAACTGATGCCGTCAAAGCATGGTCCTAATTAGTACTAGTAGGTCCATGGTCAAAGTAAAGGTACACTCTAATCACTAGATGGTATTAAAGATAAAACAAAGTTTCTGGAAATTTTGAAAATTGGGTGGATAGTCATTCTATACAATTTTGATATATTTGGATGCCCCTAGCCCTTTGAATGTATTATAAGCACTAGAAAATTTAGCCCCTCAAACACTGCTTTCGAGATAGATTAAATATAAAAATTTACGGGTGCTACCGGTAAATTTTGATGAATTTCAAAAAGCGCCTCCAGCCGTACAAATGGTAGCTGCGACCATGAAAATCTCAGAATATGTAGTTTACTGTGATAAATAATTTCCAAACGGGAATAGCTAATCGGTCGATTTTAGTCGAGAAACATTGTTTTATAGCTTAATTAATATCTTGACCTTGAGAGGAAGCTATACAACATAAAGAGTTTATTATGTTATTTTCATAACTTTAGACTCGATTTCAACCGCGACAACGATCACTGAATATTGTAGGATCGCATATGCTTCCAATATGTTCATTTGAACCAAATTCATGACTTTCTACCAAAACTTTGTAATACCTTTAATAAAGGCAAAAACAGGAGAAATAAATTATATACTAAATGTTTGAGCATTATCTGATTGATATTAGAAAAGTTATTGATTTTGAAGCTGTGATCAGTGAAACACAAATTGGCAAAACTATGACCTATCTGGCGAGGTCCTCTCCAATTTGCTCAGTAAAGAAACTCTCATTGGCTCTTATTTACTTAGTTATGGATGATGGAACAGATTTGTTGAAACAAAATATTTGCAATAATTAGTTTTAGGTGCATGTATGCTAATGAAAAGGAACCTTGCAAGATACGTCACAGGGTTGCCAGTTCGTGTTTGATTGATCGAAACTTCAAACATTCATTACTTTCTTATCTTTAATCAGAATTCACCAAAACTTTCACTGACATTTTTCTCTCATTTTCCTGCTCCAACTTAATATCAAGGTGGACTTCAACTTGAAATAGAATTATATGATGGTAATGAACAGAGAATAATAACTCTTTTATGCTTACAAACCAAATGTATAGTGCCCTATAGATGTTACTAGAAACCCCAAGCAGACCGTCGACTCTTATCAGTTTGGCAAAATTTCGTAAATGGTCGAAAGCATTGTTTTTACCCCTCTCTCTTTCTCTAAAAAATAAATTCAGCCACCAAGTTAACTTGGTGAATATCGAGGAAGATAAAAAACAAAAAAATGCATTTCTTCCTATGGGCATGTATAGGACATAAAACAGTAGACTTTGGTAACTGGCCAACTTTTGACAGTACTACCGCCCTTTTAAAGATAAAGTTGTGTTCTGGGAAAGGTGTAAATAATTTGTGAGTATGGAAGATATCATATACAAAATGTCCCATGAAAATGATGGCTCTTCAAAATACCCTC
>BEXV01000926.1:43954-55347 GCA_003118195.1 Hemicentrotus pulcherrimus
TTGAATTGTATTGCATGTGATTATAATCATACAAGTAAAAGCAATTTTACACAAATGAATTAATAGCTTAAAGAATAATTAGTTAATTCTTTAGAGAACGAAATGTCACAAATATGGAAATAATCATGATAATTCTGATGTAAGGCTGTCCATATATCATTACAAGAAAGATAAAGTTATTGTATAAATTCAAGATTAATGGAATTTTACTGATAATAATATATATAATGTTCTCTCGATAACTGTGTTAACGTATTATGGGCGTATTATTCCCAACTCAAGCTATGCTTTCAGGGTTTTCGCCTCCTTCCGTATCTGAATTATTTACTGTATAGTCTATGTTGAAATAATTGTTACATATATCATGTATATATACATTTTGTATCATATTGTACTGTTGAGAAGGAAATGAATGTTAATAAAGACAATACAAAAAAAAAGCAAACGGTGTGATAGAAAACTGCATAGATCAAATGTATATCTCCATGATCAAAGCCTAATTCCGTTTTGCGTTGATGGATTTTAGAGACAATTAGGATATCAGATCGACATCATCAAGTTGATTTTAAAGGCGTATTTTCTACATATTAAAAGCCCATGGAGTACTTAAACATATTAAGGAAGTAGAATTGGGAATCTGGAAGAAGAAAAAAAAAGGAAAAGTGTATTGACATTCCCATCGGAAGAGCAAATCCTGTGACTAAACTTTCGTTTTGCTGAGATGTGGTTACAACTTTAACTTAGAAAATGAAGACATGTTATTTCCTTCAAGTTTATGGAAATAACATGTCTTGATGTTCTCTTAATGTAACGCCCAATTTCGGCTTCTCGAAATTTTCATCTCAGAACGAATATTTGCCACTTGGCAGGAACAAATATCACCTGTTTTAGGAATACATAACTTTATTTTGTTGATTTTTGTCTATGATTGGTAAATGATAGTCTTCTGCATAAAATGTAACATAAAATAAAACATATCCAGTGTGTAAATGTCTCGGCATATCATGGGTAAATCATAGAGGCCAATATCGAATTCAATAGTTGGTTACATCTCAACAATATTTACGAAGGACCCGTGTCTTTAGAAAGTAGAAAAATGTACCATGTTCCTGATTGCATTCTTTTCTTTTAACATCATTAGCAAATATTGGAATTTATGGGAAATCTAACCTCTTTCTTTAATGTCTGAAAATTTTGAGGCATATACGACAGAAGTTGAGAACAGCGGGACGCTAATGAGAAAAGGAACATCTCATGAGGAACTCACCAAGACGTTACAAGCGTTACACCCCACCACACCTGTGTGACCGGCTATACCAGCCCGAACACCCACCGTCTGTCACGTTAATAAATGACTTACCAACCTAATTGCATGACCGGGTATTACCGCTGCGAACTGCTCAGTAAGGGGGCTAGGGTACTATGATTTGGATGTATATTTAGATGTTTTAGATACGCGAGGAATACGTAAACTTAGAGATCAAATGTTTTGTCTACTTTAGCCTATATCTGACCTACAAAGAAATAGGTGGGCTTGAATTAATGTTAACTTATAACATTCCACGTTCAGTTCAACAAGCCCCCCTCCCCTCCCACACACACACACACACACACACACATCCCTTTCTCTTTCTCTCTCTCTCTGATCTCTTTCTTACCTCTTTCGCTTTCTCACTCATTCCCTCTATCTCTGAATATCTCTTCTCTCTATCCCGATCATTCTCTCTTTCTGTCAGTTCTTCTCCTTCCCGTTCTCCCCTACTCTCTTCCTCATAGACCTTTGCTCTAACGAATATTCTCCTCATGTTCTCTGCTCTTACACTCTCCACAAACGTCCCTTTGTCATATCCTCCGTGACCTCATAAACTTAACTATAACCATGCTTATTGTACTCTTTCCTTACTATCAAATCATAGTGTGCTTCTCAAGTATTTCCTAAATTAATGATGTTGAAACAACAAAAACGAGATCTTCACGATTATAATTAACAACATGAACAGCTGATTGTAATGATCGTTTAGGCCAGGTATTTCCCCCACCTCGTTTGAGCATCGAAAGTGCATATTCAAATGAAATTTAAATTAACAAACTTTGAAGTCAATCTACACCTAGTAGCATTATTGTACACAGAAAATATCAAATAACAAGGAATCATCTCGTCATTTCCGAAAAAGACGGACGGAAAACTAGGAATCAATTTGACTTGGCCTTTACACATGTTATACTTTCACAACCCTTCGTCCACCTTACACCTGAAATTAGCATAAAGCCTGTTGTAAATCCTAAAACGCCCCCCCCCCTCCCTCCACCGATAAAATCTCTCGAAAACAAAAAATAATAAGAAATTCAAAGCACTTTTGATTTTTAAGGAATGCACCTTTTTATTATTTATATCTGTACATCACACAACACTGTGCGAGTTATTTGACGTCACAAGACTATTTACACGAATTTTTACATGCCTTCAAACATAGTTCAATATACAATGCAAGTATAAGGTGGGCATAAACATATTTTTCGTTGTTAACAATTCGCATCATCTTTCATATAAATTAAGTCAACTTTTCACAATCATTTAATTGTTCTTCAGCTCCAAAATAATTGTTCATTACCACACATTGCCATCATATGGCATATTTTCATGATGGAAAATAAAAATGGGTGAGTATTTTTAGCTTGACATAACCGTGATTGTAAGAATTACTAGAACAATTCTTTTTTCCCACTCTAATTTGAAAAAGGTATTCTACAGACGCTTAGCGCCAAGTATTTAAAACACAATATTTTCTTATTTAAAAAACTTCATGAGTCACAGCAACATTTTTTCAAGTTCATGAGACTTTTTTTTTTGTCGATGACGAGAAAATGTCGCTAAAAAGTTCTACAAAATGAGAAACATTGTAGAGTCGAGATATTAAAATGCATATTCAAACTCGGTGGTATTTCTTATTAATCTAGTGGTTTACAATAGATATAATCGTTATTAAATCTGCAACATTCATAAGACAAAAATAGCTTTTCTCTAGTTCAAAATAGGTATTTCTACGGATGGTTTGCGCCAAAAATTAGAAAGCAAAATACTTTCTGATAAAAGAAATTTCACGAGTCGAAATATTAAAATGCGTCTTCAAAGTTGGTGGTATTTGTTATCAATCGAGTGGTTTTCAATAGAAACATGGAAGAATCATATATTTCTTATAAGGCAGAAGCTTATGTGTAGACGGTGGGAATTACGATTCGATGGTTACATAATAAAGACATCAACATACTGATCGAAGCATTTTTCAGGTTGAAAAATGATGATTTATAACCAGAATTGTACATAAACTCGTCGTTTAGATCATAATGTTTTGCATACATTTCAATCAGTCTTCAGGCAGATTGCTGTACATTTGCATATGCCATAGAAATGCTAGACAATAACGAAGCCTGCATGACACGGTACAAAAATCTATTTGAATACTGTTATTTACAATGTATCGGTAGAACTAATTCATTGCATGAACTGAATCAAAATTCTGCTTTGTATAATCTAATTTTATATCACGCACAGAAGTTAGACTTTAAAAGAAAATATATTCGACAAAAGTTACAATTTCAATGAAGGCAATTGTAGAAATCATCAGAAAGTGTGCATTTCTTCATTTTCTACAGTATGGCGGAATCGTCAAAATCTATGTAAAATGTATTCCACATGTCAAGACAGTCACATTAGAACGTCAACAATTTCAACACATCATACAAGACAAGACGATACAACAAATAAAACTAGTTTGATGTTTTGTTTTTCTTCGTTCCACGAAGTTGCACTTGTATACGTAATAAGGCTAATACGGCTTGTCGTAGTAGGTGGGTAACTTTGAGAGAATTTGCATGAGAACAATCAATCATTTATATAATGAATATTTTTAGACAATCGACGCCAACCTACCAGTATCATTCTGAAGAAATAAGATATTTGACAAATCATCGAAGGTAACATTGTCAAAGCAAACGCATGATTCAGTTACAAAGAGATAACTCCATGGCAACCAGGTATACACACTCAGTCAAAAGAAATGTGGACTCGATATTTTATATTTAAGATTTTCAATTAAATATTACTATTAAATTATCTTTCACATATACAAAAATAAACATTATAAAATAATTGAGAGGCAATTGTTGAACAAGAATGTCTTACATATGCATATGTACTTTCCAATTTGAATGGTTTAATCAGGCAATCTAACGGTTGAATAAAAGTCCCCATCTAAGTGTAAACGTTTGATTGATGTCTGTAGAGTATATTTTAATTTAATACCTATTTTTTTTCAATATATTTGATTCAGGATTTATACGAAAATATGAACAATAAAGAGTGTACATTTTTTTTTTTNTTTTTTTTTTTAGGGGGGGGGGGGTGAGTGTATTTCTGACTTGATTCGTTTACTTTAACTTTAAAATGTCATCAAGGCCGAATAACAAACAATTTATTGTTGCCATGGTCACAAATCTACTTTACATATGACTTAGAAAATACTTATTATCGAAAATCACTACAAACCCTGGCTTTTGTCAAATGTCGGCCACACCAGACATGGATGAGTTGTATTTTATGACATGACTTTCGAAAGTCAGTTTGAGGTATATATTTTTAAAATAATTTAAGGCGAATAATAAATTTATTAATATTTATTGAGTCTTTCGAGTTAAATGTAAAATGAAGAAGGCAATAAATAAGTCAAAATATATTTTTAACACAGTGAACATCGTTAAAGAAACACTTTGTTGTAAAGAGAGAAAAATAAGAGGAAGAATAAATAAGGGATGAGGAGATAGAGAAGGGGTGGGAGGAAAAAAAGAGAGACAACGAGAAAGGGGGCAAGATAGGAGACAGGGAGATACCAATTAAATAGCAATGGGTATGAGAATGTATCACAACGATACCGTTACCGTTTTGTTACAATTTCATAAAGAGAGAATCGATATTATCGATTGGAGACAATTTCCATTTAGTCAATGCTATATATATATATATATATATATATAATAGTATTTTGGCAAACAGTTGTAAATGTCCAGGCTGTTGACTCTTCAACAAACCCCTAGGTCACGGGTATGACGACCCTGTGTGGGGTGCCCGACCCAGCCCTGCAGAATGGGTCAAGAGTGTCGACCCTACACTCGGACCATGGTTATTGGCTCCCGACCCTACCGGGGATGGCTCATTACTAGGCGGGGTTGGCATCCCTCCCGCACTCTGGCACACGTACCATTCACTCAAGTTCGTTCCCGCGTTCGTCGCCAGGCTCGACGCCGTGATAGAGCCACCGCCGCTGACTGCACCAGCTCCCGTTCCTCCAGGGTTCCCACCGCTGCCACCACCTCCGACAGCCTGGCTGTTATGCTCTGACGAACCCGCCGGAGAGGGCTCGCTACTGCTGTCGTTGGCTTCATCGAAGGGTGGCGGTGGTGACTTGCTGTGCACCTTCATGTGTTTGCGTAAGGAGCTTGGGTGTGTGTAGCTCTTGTCGCATCCCCTGACTCGGCAGTTGTAGGGTTTGTCCGAGGTGTGCACATGAGAATGTTTCTTACGGTCGCTGGAGTTGGCAAAGCGGCGGTCGCATCCCTCGAACTCACACTTGAAGGGCTTCTCACCTGCATAGGCGGGGAAGAACAAAGCAAAGAAGCACAGAAATATTAAAATGTAATCGACCCAGAGATTCATCGGATAGGATCCTGACCACAATGGCCGTATTGTTAGAATGGTGTGATATATTTGGCCCATAGGGTCGTTCGTTACACAGACGATTCAAAAGTGGGAGATATGCCCATATACTGGATCAAATGATTAGAGATGCTGCATGAACATAATGAAAGGTTTGTATTTTTGAAGAAAAGACTTTACAGATTTATATGTATAAGTGCTTGTAAGAACATGATTAAGCGAAAAGTAAAGTCGACATACGCCCCCAACAATGAATTTCAAATTATGAACTCACTCACTCATCATCATAAACATATGGTTTTCAATACAAATGCAAAAAAAAAATGAATACGTGAAGAAATCCCACACGCAAAAGTAAATCTGAGTCACATTCTTAAAAGACAAGATGTTGTTTAAAACAACCCACATGCTCCGGGAACACATTGACACGTCCCAAAATGCATTCACAACTCCTTTTTTTTATGTTTTTTCTATTCATGTTTGTTTTATGTATTATCTTTGCTTTTTTTTTGTATTTGTTAACGAAAGTCTTTGAAATCGCCCTCATTACTGATATTTTATTTTTATAGTTTGACTTAAAATCATGATTTGGCAAATGTATATATATATTACCTAGAAATCAATTTTTCTATAATTTCGATATTTGATCATATTGCATAATTATATACTTAATCTGGGCCAACAGTACCATTGCGGAAAGCAGTTTCGTAATTATAATGCTACCCTGTAAATTAAACAAAAATAAATCTAATTAAATCTACAAATTGGTAAATAAATGAAAATTATTGAAATATGACATGATCTTTCACGTCCCCTTTGCTGATGAAAAAAGGAGAAATGTGCATCAAACCCCACCAGAGTGATTTAGGTTTCACAACCTATAGTTTCCGGAAACCAGAGGTGTCTCATATGAGTTCCTGTATCGTTCACGCCATGAACACCAAGTACTATAAATATTTCACTCGAAACGTCAGTTGTTTCTGCGGTGACGATTTGCTCTGAAGTTCCTTAATCCAGTGAAACGCCAAAAACAGAGGGGAAGTTTGTAAGGATTGGATACGGTCAGCTGGCATTACTTTTACACGGGAAATTGGAAATTGATGGAGCTTAGGAGGTTATTGATAGATTTGTGGCGGACGGTAGTTTTTTTTACCAAGATTGGATGAAAAAGCAGGAGTAGTAAGTGGTATACAGCTTTTGCTCCGTCATGAGAAATTGGATCAGAATCTGATGGTGGAGTAACATTCTGATGTAAAATGCATCACATTAACCCCCGTTATTGCCATAGTTCTTTGATATAACGAAACAAATAAATGGATCTTGATGTAAATGCCAATGATGGTAAGACCTATATGTAAACGGGGGAGAGGCGAAAGTATTTTCTATGAGTATGATGATAATTATGATGATATAGACGAGAATTACAACTTTTTTAATTAAAAAAGAGCCTTTCTTTCACGAGCGCTCTTTTTTTACAATATGAGATTTCCTTACGAATCTATGTTTCATCATGTTCCTTTATCGGAGTTCTTTTAAAGCTTCCCATGGTTAAATCGCCTATACTGTTCCCACGTTTTCTTATTGCTTCGATTGTAAGATGAAAATATGATGAGGATTATGACGGTTATGATATTAAATTAGGGTAAAGCTTGTACAGTAGAATATAAAATGGCGAGCAGGACAAAATGAAATACCCGCTCAGGCCCGCCCCGCCCTTATTCCATCACGCACACCAACGGCACGCACACTACCGTCAAAAAGACTCCTCACTCTATTACGTAACATTCAAACTGTTTGTGAATGACATATTGATTAGGACGCAACTCAAGTATCATCGATATCACTCCGAAATATGAATGTGGGTCGGACTTCAGCTAATTGGTTACAATTGGCGTCTAAACTACTCAGTGAGTGCCTATACAAAGAAGTAAACATGTTTACTGCTATTGGCTTGTTCAATCGCTGTTTGAAGTATGTACTTTAAACACTTCACGGCGTCATGTAGATTTAAAGCTCATTATCAGCCATTGAGTTCATTAATAAGGCTGTTTCTTAGTATGATAATCCCCGATCCAGACAATTATTAAGCCTTTTCCTCTGAACTGAGCATGCTGGGTGATGATACACTTTATGAATTGATATCAAGTCTTGCTATTTCAATTATTTTGATCAACTAACGGTTTCAACTATTGAAATGATAGATACTTAAGATATCAACCTATTAATTATTGTTTTTAAAGACGAGCTAGGCTTAATTGTCTCGGCAGTGGAATTGAACAGATTCCATTTATCTCAAGATTAATCCACTACATAAACACACAATCGTGATGTCAAATGATCATTTTCTTTCGAAGAATAGGAATATTTTCGAAGTGAATCAGAAAGGGTCTTGATTGCGCATCACTAGAGGTTACTAAATATTTTGAGCGGTCGAGTTTTGTTCTTCTCAACTTCTCCTCAAGCCACTAAGCTTTAGTGTCCGAATGATTCTTGGTATGGGATGCCTGCAAAACCTCTCTCCATTTCGTAAAGTTATTTCAGAAAAAGTAAACATCGACCTGGCATCACTGAAACTTTTCATAGCTCATGGACATCAGACACAGAAGAAGAAGAAAAGTGAGAAGGAAAAAAAATGAGAACGAGACGCGATATTAGTTGATACCCTGAAATAACAATAGTCCCCGGGGAGATCTGGGCGCGGCGTGAGATCGTGAACCCGCTCATATACCAGCGGGTCTCTACAAACCAAAATGGCTACCGTTATGAGGCATGGTGTTATTATTTTCCTACGGTTCTAACGTGTCAAATTGACTTCTGATCCTGCAGTCTGACTCATAAAACATACATACCACTCCGCTAGAGTGACTCACTGGCTTTCTTTTCTTTTATCAAATACGGGGGTATTATTGTCTATTGAGTCTTAATGCCCCACTTTATATGTATGTTTATCTTCAAATCGTCACTTTAACAAATGTTTGATAGGCTGTAAATAATCAAAAAGTACTTATAACTGCGTCAATCCGTTATGTATGTCTGTTTTACTCGTCTTAATAGATTTTAGGTTTGGTCAATCACGTTTCAGAGAAAGTATACAGGATAATAAGTATTTTTGGTACGTGCGAAGTAGTATGGAGATTATAATATTAACAGGATATGAATAGCTTCCTTTTTTTAAAGACCCAAATGTCTTTTGTTTTAATGATTATAGTTAGTAAGACGTTCCCTAGTAAGAACCCTTAGTAAGTAGTAGTTCCCTTTAAGACGTTTTTTTTTTCCTTGCATGTTCCAATGTTGTCTGCCTGTCGTATCTAAATACATGTACATTTCCTTTGAAAATTTTTACACACCCATTGCATTAGTACTTGAACCTGATTCAATTCATCTACCCGTATTGTTTTGTAACCGAATCTGACTCTTCAGCTTTTATGAACCTTGATTGCTTCAAACAACGTTTAAATACTAAACTTGAAATAGAGAGCGAATATGAATTACACTCTCATATCCACACCCCACATACGCGGACATTATGACTTGATATACTATAAATCATAATTTTCAAGTGACGGAAAAATACGTGTGATGGTGTAGAAACCTATGCCAGAAAGTGTCTATATTTGGAATTACACCCTACGCCACACCAAGTGCTAAGGACACCACACGCACCTCCACCCACACCCCAAACACAAACCCACACACACACACACACACAAATGCATTCGTAGGCTTCATATACACAATCCATCAATAGACTATAGATCTTAATTTCTAAGAGATGGGAAATAACTGGCGTATAAACTTCTGACCAAAAGTGTCTATAATTCGAATTTCACACTTCTACACAATACCGAGCGCAGAGGACACCATTTGGGGAATTCTGAAAAATGCGGTTACATGGTTGGATTACAGTTTGGATTAAAGGGAAACTTAAAGTTTTTTATCAACAAGTTGAATAACTTTTAAGACTCTCCTAAAGACGCTTACAACTTTAAATTTAAAAACTAAATGGATTGTCGAATAATTACTCAGCATTGATTTTATATATGTAACAGGGTCTCGATTTGAAAATTAAACTACTTTATTCGTATGATTCGTTCATTCAGATTCGTAATATTGATATTATCTGAGTAATGAGTAATGATTTCTGAAATATTCATTGTTTTTATTTAGTTTGAATATATCAATTTTTAGGTGACAGTACTTTCCTCAAATGAATCATTAATCAGTACAAATGTCTCTTTTACAGTTTTCATAAGAGAACTCCTAAAATATGTGTCTATATTCATATCTTAATTGACTCTTCACAAATTATGTTATTATCAAATATTTTGTAAACTATGTTATATCATAAAAAATTAAAAATAACATAGAATTAATATTAAAAAATCATGACTATTGACCTTACCTGACATTATTCTGAAGCTTTAAAACGAAAAAGAAACTCTCATAAAACTAAACGTAGACTACAATACATATTGGAAGCTGCGAATCAATATGCAATACGTACATGTAATTCATCAAGTCTGTCAAGACTATCGTGTAGTCCTACCTGCAAACATTTTTTTTTATTCTATGCAATCATCTGAACATAGTGAATGTTTTTTCTTGTCCATTTATAATTCCAAATCTCTCATAATACGTGGACTTTCTTAATTAACTTTCAATCATCTACTTTATCTCACAATGCACAGACGCATAACCAAACTGGATATTCCTTTAACTTAGCCGAATTCTAGCGCCATACAGGTCTCTGGTAATAGAGAGCTACCCGAGTCACGCCCGAGATCACCTAGTGTCAACTCGCCTCTAGCTACACAGTAGAGGTAGTCAATGGTTAGATACACAGCCGTTTATTTCTGGACTATTTCATGTATTTCTGGTTAAAGAGGGGAGGCATAGTTGTTGTAAAAGTGAAAAGAATTTGCGAGCTTTCTAATTTTTGTATATATTCCCACGTGAAAAGAATGTCATATCAGCAATGTGCCAATGTCACAAGAAAAGGATGGCTCATATTATGTTGTGGGTACATGTGTGTATGTAGTCCCATATATCCTTATCTATGTGCATTAATTATCACCGTGTATGCTTTTCAGCCAGACTGAGTCAAGTGTTCATCGCCCTGATGATTCCAGAGCATCAAAACAAACCAATAAGCTAATTAACCCTTTTTTTACCTTTGCTCCTCACGGTTGCTTTCACAATACCCGACCAGTAATACATTTTACTTCAACTACCATGAGTACACTCATAAATTTTACAACGGTTGACCCATTTGTATGTGCTTGTATTCAAACGATTCAACCAATTGTTTCTGAAAACATTGCTTGTGAACTGTTAGCAGCAGCCTGTCTACAAACGCTTACTTATATCAGGAAGATATATCATGGACCTACTACGTATATTGACCGATTTCACAACGGATAAACCATTTAATATGTAACAATAAGAGTCAAAACTGTTTCTTAAAGGTACTATGTCCCTTTTGCAGCCAACCTCAAATGCTGTAGAACTTTGCAGGAATTATGAATATGTCATGTATGTCCTACTCCTGTTCAAATTTAAACGTTAGCAGTGTCCTCATATTCAAATTATGCAAGGAAACCCGTTTTTTGCTAGACTTCACTGTCAGACACTTTTGAGTGACTGACTGACTGGCTTTTTTTCTTCTTTGGTAATAACATACACG
>BEXV01000926.1:59687-73499 GCA_003118195.1 Hemicentrotus pulcherrimus
CCCCCCCCCCCCCCCTCACAATCATCAGCATGGAAAAGGGGGAAATAAAAACGTAATTTCCAGCTATTTAATCCCATTTCTATTTTTAATAGAATCCAATTCAATCCGAGACGTTATCATGTTCATATAGAGAACCAATGACTACAGGCGCCCATAATCTATGATCTAATTTCTAATCATTGTAATCAAAATTAATGTGGAAAGCAGAAAGGAATCATCTGAGATCAGAATGATTGTCGAATCGATGGTCGTCTGCACAGTGTGTCGGAGAGAGTGTAAAAATTATTATTATCACCCCCCTAAGCCCCGAGACGGTTTGGAGTAGTAGTTCAAGTAGATCTGTGTTGACATGGTTTTAGTGGATCTTTCATCGCCTGATGAGGATGATGACATTATCGTCTGCTCTCAAAGGAGTACAGTACAATTTGTGAAGTGGGGGCGGAGGCGGGAAATACAAAAAGGATTTGAAGTTCCAAGAGGGCGATACCATCCTTTTTCAAAACTTTTGAAGTTACGTTCCCTTTTTCATTTTTTAGTGATCATTACTACTATACTATGATGATGAAGTACTTACAATGATGGATAAAGCAACTATCTATTCAATTACTATAAGTTCACTGCATGTTCTTTAGTTCACTGCAAAGATTATAACATTTCAATCTTTGTTATACAACAGAGTACAGTGTAGGACATGCATAATTATAATTATGGTAAAAGTTGTAATAAAAGTAGGCCTCTAAATTATATGAAATGATTCTAAATTGTTGCTCTGGTGTTAGTGGTAGTAGTAGTAATGGTAGTAGTACTTGTAGTAATGGTAGTATAGTATTAGTATAGTAGTAGTAGTAGTACTACATGTATAAATAGTAGTATAGTAGTAGTAGTAGTAGAAGTAGCAGTAGTAGTAGTAGTAGTAGCAGTAGAAGTAAAAGAAGTGTAAAGGTAGGCCGACGTATAACAAAGCGATCAAGTCGGGGGAATGTATAACTATTTTATAACTGTGCTAAACAATCAAGAACATTGATTCAATATCAACAAAATATTTTAAATTACATTAGATTATACAATGACCAGTGTATCATAATGGACCAATTTCGTCTTTCTCCTTTTTGTTTTCATCTGCAGACCTAGAATACTACGACTCAAAAGTATTTATCTATTATAATATACACATCGTCGCAATGATCTTGGTCATTTGTATACAAATATTACTTTTGCCATTCCGTCATCCGTACTGCCGATTTTAATATGTTTGCCAACACGATCAATTCCTTTGACCCGTCATAATACTGTATTGGTCACAATAAGTGGTCACAAAACCACATACATGACAGTTAATACGACAAATTCGTTTCCTCGTTGCATTTAATTCAGGATACACGGTCCGGTCATGCAGAAATCTCGCCTAGCTATGCGGATACGTGTGCTATTGTCCGAGAGCAAGCTTGGGACCACACCGTTCGGTGAGGGGAATTCTTGCGGCTTCCAGCGGGCTGGAGAAGTGGCGGCGAACCGTCACCGAGAAAAACAATAGCGAGCTGATTGGGGGTGTCGAAAATCGCCGCAACAAAAGCGTTCTGAACAAAAACTTTTCAACTCACTCGGAGGATTAGACTTTTGTCTTTATGACGAATGTCTAGGGGAATAAATGAAACGGCTTAGTTTATCCTGAGTGACACAGATAACTTGATAGAAAAGACTAAGAAAAGTTCAAGGATTGTTTCCCCTTTTAGAGAGGATATGGACAGAATCACATTGTCATGAATGTGGGCCACAGTTTGCTATATTCATGATGCATTTTAAATGCAAAAGGAATGTCAATGCTTTTAAGGCTAAACATCTTCTGGTAAAATCCTAAGTTCCTTGTATTTATAACGTGCTAGTTCAACAAACAGATATTATACAATATATATATATATATATATATACATTTTGTTGGTTTTATAGTAAGAAATTTATATTTGAAAATATAAATATTATTAATCGAGTCTTGATTAATCAAGAGAATAATATTGTACGTATCAAAAATAAATCCACAATCTTCTTGATCCCATTCTATAAGATGCGATCATTCCGTACATTAATCACATTAAAAATCGCCGATATAACAAAATGTGTGCAAAATGTATAATCTAGCATAATTCACTAGCATATAAGTTTTCAGTTTGTATCATCACATTAACTGTCATTACTAACTTCTACGCTTTAAGTGATACCGACCGATAATAAAAAGATCAAAATTCGTTTATACTAATTCAATCTAAGAATTTAAAACTTTTTTTTATAATATTTGGAAAGCTTTCGATCTCAATATCTGATTTAAAAGTGGCTAAAGATGCACAATTTTTTTTGAAATAGAAAGATACATTTAGAAAATATATCTAAGTTTCTGCCCAATACAGTTATAATTTCGTTTAAACCCACATGTATTTGATCAGACTAAAGATATGACAACGATACTGAGAATACGGATACATATTTGTGATATGCTATCCCATCATTCATTGCGATATCCGTTTGTCATGTGACCAAACCTGATCACGTGACACCCTTGTTGTGGTGATGATGATGATGCACTTGGACTGATGCTAGACAGTAGACACGTGCATGATTCTTCCTATAATTACAATGTATTCCTTTGATGTTTATGCATATTACAAGACTCTTGAAAATGAGAGATTGTTGTTGCGTTATGCAAGTCAAATGCGAATTCGAACCATTGACTTATCATTTATTTCTCCTATAACATAATTTATGATTTTAGTTGAACAAGTAATTTTGAAATAAATACATATTTCTAACAGGATAATGCTGATATGTTTTTCATCTATTTAATTAAATGTGCGCATATATTCAAGGTTAACTACTGTATAAGAATTAAAACTTATACAGTAATCAATCACAGCCATGATTTGGGCTGATAACCCTGGCTAATACCGTCATACTATTATGTAAAGCGATGTCTCCTGAACTATAAGAATGAGAGTAGGGCAGAGAAAAGGGCCGGGGACCATAATTAAGAATCAACTCTGTGCAAGTGATTATTAGGCATAAGACATCGACGACAATACTTCCCTATAGAAAAGGAAAGTTGCATAGCTATACAACTATATACACGACCCCAGGCAACTATAACTGACAGCATCAGTTTGATGCGAAGACAATGCTTTGCCTCGTGTAACTAATCCGGATTAACTAATCCCCTTTTCATCGAAGATCCCTCCCCTAATGAGCCTGTCAAATTTTGACCACTGGGCAGGGATTTCCCACAAATCTAGCGCGTGTGACTACAAGATGAGGACCTGGGCTGAATAAAGAAAGAATTCCTCCGCATGCTCCTCAGCACAAGAGATGTTTAATTACGTTTGTTCCTAATGACTTCACAGTCCATGGTCTTCCTGCAAATAGCCCCTGGGTTTGTTTACGATGCTATTATATGTTTGAACGTTCTTTAAACCTCATTCTTTATTTAATCGCGGCCACTCGTTGGGTGAGTGCACTATCTTCAATCGTTGGCCCTTTATTATGCTCATTTCGCAGTTACTTTTGGATCAAATTCGAAGTACTAGTACACGTGTATGTGATATATTAGCAAATTATAAATATTATGGTCTAATAATTCATTTCTTCATTTGTAACCCAAGAAAATAAGCAAATATTACATTGATTTTCGCGAAATATTTGTGTTTTACAAGAAAATCAAAATAAAGTTCTAGAAAGGTTTTTCAAATATTTTATAGGTTTTTACATGGTGTATCGCAACATCAAATAAAGCTTCATCAAATGAAATGCACTATATATTCATAATAACAATAAGGTACTATTTTAATGACAAATTTTGAATCCAGAGACACAAAATTAAGTCCACCAACGAGACAGGCATTTCTAGAATAATCCAAATAAATTTAAGCATTATAAAACGTCATTGATAGGCAGTTTTTAATCACAACATTTCTTGACAACAATAAAAAATAAGTATCATATCGTTCAAATCGCTGCAAAAAAATTATTATGACTTTACTGAACACAATTTGTAGTACCTTAATCTTACTTGTAGTATTAAAACTATAATTTCAACTTGTGAACTGATGACAGTTTTAACAAATTTTGCATGCACTATTAATGAAAATAGTCGTAGAATTTCGTCAGTTATAATAATACGAGGAAGGAAACTGCAGTACAAAACGTTATTCATGTTCATGTACATTATGCAAGCATCCCTTTTAGAGTAACACAGCGGTAGAGATAACAATGATTTCCCAAGAGAAAATTTTGAAGAACTGGTTCGTGCATGTGCCTGACTGCGTCATGGTATTAATTTGGAGAAATTTACCTCGGTACTATGTGAAATATAGTAATAACCTTAAGCCTTTACACTTACAATGTTTTGAATAATAGTTAAACATGGACCTAGTAGGTCCATGAGTTAAATATAACCACGCATGCACAGTGCCCAGTCAATACTGGTTTCTCCATTGCCCTAACAAACGTAAAACAGTTAAAACCATTTCCATTTCGTTTAATCCCAATAACCTTCGATTCTATTAGCAAAATTGTTATCACGTTCGTCTTACTACTACACACCAACATGGCAGCCGCGTAATAAAATGGTATAACTCGACACACCTGGCTTAATGCATGTTTTCCAACACTGTTTACAGCATCAGGAAATGTACAGATGATTGTGTTGAGGGTACACCTGGATATGATGACAGCTAACATCGTTTGCTACGCGTGGGATCAAAGACACGACCGGTATGGTTTGTATTGCTCCCACTGGGATATTCGCAGGCGATAAACGAACCGCCAAAACGAGTTGCGACTATTTATGAAGCTCCCATATTAGTGTCAGGCATGATAAATTTATCCTCGTGCGTTAACGACTTTGAATTTTATAGCGTGTAGTAACAGAGTCATTTGCCAGGGCATGTGGACAAGATTTGTAGCATTGGTTTATAGCGAATAGTTCATTCTGGGAAGTCAGATTTCTACTAGATAGACACATGGACTTTCTGGAAATGATCATTATACTTTTCGTTCCTTCTTCTTCGCTATTAAAATTCATAACAGACATGACACAGATTCTCAAACCGGATCATTCGTGTCAACTCTATATATCAAACACTCCTAGATACATCAAGAGGTAACTTCTTGGATACATATCCACTCATAACAACATATTACAGTTAAAATTTTGATTCAAGAGTTTTCTACTTCCAAGATCGCTTGCTTGCAAATAAGTTATCATACTCATTTTGAGTCATAACAATGCTTACTTATATTTGTTCGATTTCAATGGCCAAACATCTTCATCACGTAATACTTTTCAAACAAAGTTTATTTTCATCATTAATCAAGACAGAACAGTGAAATTATTTATCCATATTATGGTAATACTATGATTTTATTAATGATAGAAATGTAGCAATGTTATTAAGGTGGGCTTTTCTTTCAATGTTGCTAACTTTGGTGCCACCTTTTACACAATTCTTGAGGCAAACAGTTAATCATAATCAACCATAAACAATTACAACGTTGACTTAATTAAACAATAAACGGTGTGCGTTGGTGTTGTACTTTAATTTGCTATACTTTTCGAAGTTAGTCATCAATTCATCAACACGTATACATAATGTAATTCTTGTGTTATTATGTTTGTTACTTTCTTAAAACAATTTCCGTTCTGCATTGTCTGAACTATATGATAATAACTTTCCTTTATAAGGTTTTAGTGTTGAAATTTCATTGAATTATATTTCGTTTCCTCTAGCCGTTCGATCATGTTTGTATGAGAAGTATCTGTGTTATTTCTGATATGATTGCATTTGTTATGTTATGATTGTAAAAAAAAAACACTGAGTGAAAGTTGTGTGACTTACCTGTATGTGTTCTTTTGTGAATCTTGAGGTTTTCCGACCTAGCGAAGACTTTCCCACACCCGGGGAAGGGGCAAGGGAAGGGTTTCTCTCCTGTATGAACACGAATATGATTTACCAGCTTATACTTGGCTTTAAACGGCTTCTGTTCTCGAGAACAATTCTGCCAAAAACAGGTATGGTTGGTCTGTTCTGGTCCCCCAACATGCTCGACAGTTATGTGAGTCACAATCTCGTGCATGGTGGTGAATGTTTTATTGCAGGGTTTTCTGGGTTCGGGTAAGTCTTGGTCTATCCATAAGCAACTGAGTTCTTGCTTGATGGGCTGCCGCATGTAGCGGAAGAACGCGGCGTGGTGCGGGCCGTGATGGGCAGCCGGGTGGTGAGGGGGTCCCATGTTCATATTCATGTTCATGTTCATGTGGTGATTGTGGAGTTGTGGTGTTGTTAGGTAATCGTTTCTTGGTGCGGACATGTGATGGTTGAACTGGTCCGTTCTCATGTCTGACGTTAGTCCAAGTCTCATCTGTCCGTTCATAGAACTGGCGGTTTGATCGTGGAAACTAGGGAAAATGACATGAGCGGAGCCGGTGTCGGCATGGTGCCCGTGATGCAGGGAGCTGCTCGTCGGGAACATGCTATGGTGACTCGCCGTGTTGGTGGGAATGGGATCATGCGATGATAGTCCATTGAACGGGGGCATGGTGGTCCCAGCGAGGGGGTCCCTTCGGATGAGGTAATCCCTGGAGGTTGAAAACGGCTGCGGGGCGGGGTAGCTGCTCATGCTATGGTGTGATGAATGATGGGGAGCATGAGAGTGAGGTACATACCCATTATGTGTCTGACTGCCGAAATTCGGCTGTCCCGAACTCTGGTGCTCGCTCGACATATGATGAGGGGGACTCAACTTCAATGTACTCGCCATATGCGAGGTGTCCATGCCGTAGGAGTTCATGTTCAGCGTCATCCCCGTGCTATCAGATAAGCCCGAGCTGAGCGCGGTGGTCTCGGCAGCCGAATGTGTGGCGGCAGAGTAGGCAGGCGTCGGGATGCTGAAGCCGGGCACCGTACCTAAACTCTGGTGTGCGTGATAGTGGTGGGACCCTACGTCGAGGAATCGCAGAGCCGAGCCCCCGGGCCGTACCAGAGAGGTATCCATGCACTGCGGTGGAAGAGTATCCGTACTCATGCTAAGAGTCACTGCAGAATCCTTTCTATTCAAAGTCACCCTGCGAGTCGTACTTTCCACTGGCCCTGCAGGGTGAGAGGCAGTTTTACACCTTTTTTCTTTCTTTACTAGGCGAGAAACAACCTTTTTCAGTAGTCAACTGAAACGCGATTGACGCTCATTCAGGTGTGGCGATCTCTTTTCGATGGCTTGAGCTACGGGGAGCGCCGTGTTCAGAAGTAGGGGACTATAGTCGATTTCACCTTATCGTATCGCATGCTTGATTGGTCGTCTGCGGAATAGCCTTCACTTGACAGTCCTTCAGCCAATCAAAGAACTTCTTACTTCAGCTCGCGCATGCGTGCTGGCTTCTTGGCCTCTGTGTGTGGTAGACGAATCGGGTTTGACCGAAAAAAACTTTCTTGCTAACCACAACAAAAGTACAACGTAAGCCGACGCGATGACAAGTCATGATTATTATATCCTCAATCTCCTTCCTTTACAAACCAACAATCATTAGTTGTCGATCTGAAAGCCACGGTTTTGAAATGAAAGTTGTGGAGGAAATTTCCAAGACATGCAAGATGAAACAAATTCGAGTATTTGATGCAAGTGGGAGGAAATCAAATTGACATATAATTATGCTGCCAACACGATATCATCTTTTACTTTCATTTAGAACAAATAATCCGGCAATAAGCTTTTTCAATCGACACAAACAATAATAAAAGGTACGATATTTTCTATCCTTTACCATTTTATGAGCACTATCTTTCATGAAGATGAAACTGATATCATCACTCAAAATTGATAAAAGCAATTCACAACTTATGTAGACTCTCCTTGATTTTAAAAGGTAAAAACCCAGAAATAACACATTCTTCATCATCATTGTCATCATGATCATCACCATCATCCCTATGAAAAACAACATTCAACTGATCAATCGTCCAAGCGTTCCATCCCAAAAGGGTTATATAAAGACTTAAATAAATAAGTTAGGCATTATTCTTTTAAATATTGTAGGCGAATCGTGTAAAATTTACTGTGCTTAGTATTCCTCTGCCCTGTATAATCTTTGAAACACGTTACGGCCTTAACCTATCCTGCAATCTACATGTTTAAACCATGGCCTGCATGTTTACAAGAATAATTCGAACATCTTTCTCTATTTCCAAATGATTTAAAGGGAACCCGACATTTTCACAAGCGGAAATGGCTCCGAGCTTCAGTGCACCAAAGGTATAGTGTGAGGGGTCCAGGGTTAAATCTAGAAATTCAGTTTAGGTATAGGAAATACATGCTAAGCACTTGGCACAAGAACAAGTGTAGTAAAAGCAATGGAAACCCTACCATTAATTTGCACATGTTATCTGATTTCAATAAGAGGAAATGTAAGCGTGCATTTCATACCGAATTACATTATCCGAATTACATTAGCGCCATGAGCGTCCCTGGACGGTGTGTGCGCTCTATAAGTTTACACTATTATAATTATTGTTATTATTATTATTATTATTATTATTATTATTATTATTATTATTATTATCCAAAGACTTCTGATTGGGCAAAATGTTACCCAAGCCATCCAACTTTGGCATTAAATCGTCCGAAATTGGTTCGCCACACAATCACCCTTGCGTTGGGCCATTTTCACACATTATTTTTCCAGTGGTATATTGAGGGTAAGTGAATATGCTTGCCATTAAAAAATTGAGAAAGAGTTCATATTCTCTAAATGTTTTGCTGACTCCATATACACTCGGCGGCTGATGAAAATAAGCTTAGAAATCTTTTTCCCAAGCCGCAATTCTTGAAATTTTAGCAAGAAAGAGAACCTTTAACGGCTGACTTGAACTCAAGAAGATGTTTACAAACACATTACCTTTGGTGAGCCCCCTCCCCATCATAAACATAATCATAAACAATAATCACAATAAAAAAAAACACAACCGATGCATGCATTTGAAGAAAATATCCTCTAAAACTTCTCTTCTCAGACAACAACGTGAGGGACAGGGCGATTTTTTTTTTACTTCTCGAGGACAAAATATACCCCCTTGTTCTTTCGCCAAACTTTTATAACTTCCTGCGCGGTTAATTACATTTGATATATCAAAAACATGTTTAATACTGCACTTGCGGTCTTCCTTTCTCCCGTACAAAAGAATCGCATTCTCTCCCATGCACGCACTTTGCCGTGCTGGAACGAAACGGGTGGGTTAAAAGATCTCCTTTTATTTACTCTGCCGTTCTTTGGGCTGCGAATTAAACCAGTGGCAATTATAACAAAAGTATGAGGTATAATAGTGATTTTCCGTTACGCTGGTTTCTTTGCAATTCGTGTCAATTTTATTTCGCTTTGTATCGTCTAATCGCAATACGTACCCGGCTGTCCTATGTAGTTATTTAATAGTACAAATCTGTCTATCATGATCATGAATTCATGCTATAATTATAACACTCGTTTTTTTCACAATTTCTTTTTCCCCTTCAAATAAGGCCTCACTCTTGGGACAATAGTGGAACCATCTAACTATATAGTTCATTATATTTGTATCTCCACGTCACTGCGTTTTGCTGTGAAGTTAGTTATAAATTGAACAACAGTTCACCTTCTATGTTCATGTATTCACACTGTCTTTTGCTTGTTATACAGGAACATGTATCAAATGTTCTGCACTTTTGAATATTCGAATAATTGTGTTAAAATCATGATAAAGTGGGTTGTGGATTTTTGAAAATGACTAACAAAATCGCCAATCAGAAAAACTAAGAAACAATTTAACTTGGAATGATCTTGTAAATGAAAAGTAGACACGAGATTAGAAATTACTGTACATAAATACGTGATGTCGCGTTACTGTTTCAGGACGATGACTTAAGAAAAAAAATGAAAACGTAAAGTTACTGACATTACAAACATAAGTAAGCCTAAATCACTTGACTAATACCACGCCATTACCACAGGAAATTATAGTTATCGATAATAGACTGTATTATCACGATAAAACATATTCTGCAAGCACACTTGTAAGACTTCAACAAATTGCCCTCCAATTATTTGCATGTATGACTATATGCCAATATATAGATCCGCCATCGAGAAGCCCGCCGGTAGCGGATGCAGCTGAATGCCTACTGGGCCGACGAGGCAGTGCCGTGCCATGTCGGAGATGCTAATGGCGAATCCGCTGGCGATTTTCATTAAAATGAGGTTGCCTTCTAGCTAAAGTCATGGAATTAGACAGAATAGTTTCATCTACATCATTACATACGTATTTGGAATGAATAACCAAGTCGTTGAAAATCGTAAAATATGTCTACCTATCATTTTTAGAGTGGATCCGAACCTAAATTTTTTAAAATAGGCACGGATTTCACGATTTTGTATAACCTTTCGGAAGTAAACTTTAATTTAAAAAGAAAAAGATTAAAGGGCTGTTGAGAGTAAGAAGCGCACAATATATGAATAAAAGCATGACCATTTTGTAAATAATAACAACTATATAATATACTGCAGCTTCGAATGAATTTGCTTTGTAATACACGAGGGCTCCAAGAAAAACAACAACAACAAGACGAGGAAGAGAAAAAGAAGAAGAAGAAAAAGAAGAAGAAGAAGAAGAAAATAAAAACAAAGAAGAAGAAGAAGAAGAAGAAGAAGAAGAAGAAGAAGAAGAAGAAGACGATAAAACAAGAAGAAGAAAAAGATAAAAAAAGAAGTAGAAGAAGAAGGAGACGAAGAAGAAGAAGAAGAAGAAGAAGAAGAAGAAGAAGAAGAAGAAGAAGAAAAGGAAAAAGAAGAAGACGAAGAAAGAGAAGAAGAAGGAGAAGAAGAAGAATAAGATCAAAATGAAGAAGAAGAAGAAAAAAGAAGAAGAAGAAGAAGGAGAAGAAGAAGGAACATAAGAAATAGAAGAAGGAGAAGGAGAAGAACAAGAACAAGAAGAAGGAGAAGAAACTCAAAATGTTCTCTTTTTTATTATGTACCAATCATTCATGTTTCGGTACTGAAATTCGAATTTGGAAGACATTGTTTCTAGAAATTTGAAAGGAAAACATACTTCGAGTAATTTGCATTTCCTTACCCTCACACTTTTCCATACAAACCCATACTTCAAAAGGGAGGAAATAGGATCGTCCGAAATAAACAAAGATCATCGAGATATAGATATCAACGAGAGTCAGACAATGTCTCATAAACAACACAGCAGAGATTAATATTGTTCATTTTGCGAAAAGAAATGAAATGTTTTACAAATTAATTTTACATAGCGGGATCATAGGAAGTTCACATAATTGGTAATTGCGATGACAGAAAATTCAATATTGCGTTGTTATTACAAGACAAACATTATCAAATGTGATTTTGAGGATAAAATCAGAAATCTTTCTTGATATATAGAGGCGGTGAGGAAGTATGCGCGTATAGTGAATACAAATTTAAAACAAATCAATTAAAAGATCGACATGTTTACAAACAATGTGATTAACTTTGATTTAATTCATTTGGCGTAGAAGGAGTATAAATTTAATGTTGTTTAGGATTCTATTCGCATGTTTTAAATGACATGAATTCGTTGAGAATGTAAAAAGAGGAGGGGGAGGCGTTCGTTCGAACAAAGAAAGCAGTTCGCATGTGGAAGGGAGTTCATTTGGTAGAGGATTGTCTGTATCTACAGGATATCATTGTTAACAGAAAATGATTAATTTCTTACTTTTTGTTATTTTTTTTTAGAAGTAATAATGTTCTTCATTGATTTCAATGTCATAGCTAGTTGCAACTCTCGCATGCAAGCACATGGTAATATCCTAATAAAAATCATTTCAGACAGCATTAATAATGATACAAGCTTGCAGCAACCAGGCGATAATGCATACACGTGTTTATGAGATTAAAGTATCCATATTCCATAATTTCCTTTTGTTATTATCCTTTTGACAATACAGTATAAATGATATTTGGCTCGATCGCGCACTATTCATACAAGTTGTGCAAATAAAAAGAGGCAGAACGGTGGCGACCTACGCTTTTGCAAACTACGCGCCCGTGAAACAGGATTAGATCACTTTAACCAGAGTTCGAGAATTAATACAAAACGATGACGAAGAAAAATACGAAAGATGGAGAGCTGTCGAATTGTTATTTTTGCCTAAAACTAACCTTTGAAAATGACTGAATTATCGAGTCATTGTTTGCTCATATAATTTTGAAGAGAATAGGTACATATTTCATATTCACACGCAGATTTCGAGAATGTATACAAAATTGTGACGTAGAAATTAAAAGAGGCGAGGAGCTGTCCTTTCTTATGACTGGATTACGCGCGAGTCATTCATTAATCATTGAGGAGAATAGATACACATTTCATTTTACATGGTTGGTGAAGCCAATGATGAAATTACGTGTTTCTTTAAGGTTAATAGTACAAACCTCACTCATTTTGATTTGGATTGATTTCGAGAAAGACATAAGGATGAATACCATAACCACAGCAATGCATGTAATGAGATAAAATACAGGACGATTCACACATTAAGATATGCACATGGGGGAAACGAATCGGGTGAATTGAGATATAAAAGGGGAAAAGGGGAAGGGAGATGATATTTTGGCGCGACAGAATTTGGAAGGGATTGATAAATAAAGAGAAAAACAAACTTAGAATTAAAAAAGAAAGGCAGGAAATAAACAAGGTGAAATAAATAGTTACTTATTTGACATATACTGTCATAAACAGAAATGGATATGAGAGTGAAAAGTTGATAGAAGGAACAGATTATGAGGGAGAGAGGGAAAGTGAGAAGGGGCGGAGGATGGGAGGTGGAGGAAATGGAGGGGTGGAAATGGTCTGAGAAAGAGTGGGGGAAGGGGAAGGGAAATATAGGGAGAGTGGGGTTAGAAGAGAAAGAGAGAGAGAGAGAGAGGGGGGGAGAGGGGGGGCGACAGAAGTATACATGATATATATTTAGAATTTCTTTAAAAGTGAAGTATGCTGTAGATCATACTAAGTTCCTTTTCAAAGTCCATTCGTAAAATCATGTAGGAAACAAAGGGAGACAAAATCGTTACAGTTATCGGTTCCCATTTTATGATGATTCTAGTTCGAACTTTCTAATACATGTTCTTTACGAAGCAATCTAAGAATATATATCCACAGTTCACTCACTTTCAATCTCACTTCCCCCTCCCCCCAAAAGGCTATTAAGTATACCTTTAACTTTCTAACGGTTCTTTATTCGGCACGTCGAGGTGGGACTAATTCTGGGGTGAGCGATAAAAGTCGTCGCGGAAAAATTTACAAGATGAAATAATTCTTAATGTTTTCTAACTTGTGCAGTGACCTCTTTAAAAACGTTTAATTGAGGAAACACTTGATACAACGATTTACAATGGCGTAGCTACAGGATGAATGGGGCACGCCCCCCTCCCCCCACCAAATCAAGTGGTGAAGAAAAAGAAGGGGAAAAAAGAGAGAAGAGAGAGATTGGGGAAAGGGAAAAGAAAAACAAAAAGAAATTATATGTATTTATGTAATTTTTATTTTCATTCACTGTAAGCGCTTTAGGCCTTATGGGAAAAGCGCGGTATTAGTAATAATGATAATAATGATAATAATAATAATAATAATAATAATGATAATAATAATAATAATATTGATGATAATAATAAAAGGGCGACCACCTCTCGCACCCTCCCCCTAATGAATAGCCTAGGTACATTCATATTTCACTTTCCGATTAAAAGCGGTGGCGCAACACCCC
>BEXV01000927.1:1440-12992 GCA_003118195.1 Hemicentrotus pulcherrimus
TAGACGAGTACCTCCCTCCATTAACCCATCTCATCCCAATATGGCAGTCAAAACGCACCCGTTCCAGGCTTTATTCCGTCAAAAAGAGAGGGGTTCGGTACAATCAAGTTTGACGTCAAGTTTGTGGTTAGGGTAAGGGTTAGGTACAGTGTTCGCACCAAGGCCAGTCAGAAAGTCAGAAATTTGGTTAGTATTTGAAATCAACACGTGGCAGTTGTCGCAGGATTAAGTGTTGTACCACCCCAAACCATGATGCTATATATGCTGGCTGGAGAGCTCCGTCTTGATCAAGGGTGCCTCAGCACTCAAGAGGTTAAATCCAATCCTGGCAGTACCCCGGTATGAATCATTGATTAACCCTCTGGCTCCCATCCCCACCACTCCACGGCGCAATCAGGTCAACATCAACAACATCAGCTCGCTCTCTGGGAGTTAAAAAACCTCCATTCAGAGCATTCTCTGTGTGCGTCCTTGCAGGGTATCTACGATTTATTTGGAAAATGAGACATTAATTTGGTACAGGGAGCTATTCTTTGGGGATGAAAAGGAACATTAGCCTGGAAAGGTAATACACTCTGACCCAATTAGATTGAATGCTATCGATTTTTGAACTGTATTCATATTCGTCTTCTCTATTCGATAGGAGAGGATTGGAGGGGGATAAGGGTAGAGATTGAAGTACGCAAACCTTTACAGCAGACAAACTGTGTGTTGCGTCAGATCAAGGGAAATGCTGGATTTCTACACGTACCCCGAGATGTACAAGTTTTATATTAACTAAAGCATTTTGAGTGTTTAACCCATTAGCAACTACAGATTTTGTTAAATTGGCATATTACTCAGCACTGGAAGATGTTGCATTATTGCTCTCATTTTTACATTGTTCTAAACTATATGAAACATGCGCTAATTTTCTATGTAGAATCCTACTGATTACCCAGGTTCAGTGAGTAAAAGAAGGGGCATGCAGTTTCGGGCGGTTATAAATAGCTGCTAAAGGGTTAAAGATAAACTTTAGTACTGGTAATGCAATTGCATTGTGAAAAAAAAGGTGTGGAAAGGATAAGAAACAGTTGATCATGTAGCATGTAAGTATTGGTGTGCACTGCAAGGTTCTGGAGTCATCAAAATTATAATAAATTTGACCGAGTCTTGGTAAAGTAACAAGCACTGTACACAGAAAGCTATATATGGGACAACACACATGGTGTCGGGGTTGGTACTACCTTGATTTCCTAGTCTTTCTATGCTCATTACTCAGCCAGTATACATTTTCTTTCAAAATTGTTTGGCACATGACATTTAATTGTAATCTTGAACATTCACTGTGAGTTTTGTTTGATTCTGTGAGAATTAATTTTCTTATTTTTACCAAAACTGGAGTTTATCTTTAAGGACGAGTCTTGAAACATGAACCTAAATGTCATCATCAGACATTGGATCTGATTGAATTTGATCACAGTTGATAACTAATTGAAAGGTCCATAAGCAATTTTGACCTTGTCTAAGGTTTAACATATACAAAAATAGTACAAAATAGAGTCAACAGACACTGATATGACTAGAGCTTTCAAGTCTATTACCTTGGTTCAAGCATGGTCCACGGTTTAACACAGCAGGGCAAACAATTGATGCCAGATGACATACAGGTACCTCATTTGTCTGAGGTTCTACCCAGCATAGCAACAAATGGGTGCATAGCTTATGCCAAATGAAATACAATGATTGGGTGCATTTGCCTCAGGTATTTTTGTTTCTACTCGACTCAAGGGCAGACAATTATTTATTGTATGTTGTCAACAATGAGGCCAAGTACGGCTTAATCTTGCATGCTTGCATCTGTGGGAAGGAATCATTTACAAGAAATTGTTGGAGCTTACAAGGACAGGTAATAACCACAAAAATAGTTAAAATACCCCACACAAAGTACATACAATGAGTCACATCCTACAGCTCATACATTCAACACCATTCTTCTCAATCATTCCCTTGCTTGAGCAATAACCCAACATAGCAAAGGACATTGACTTGAAAGAGAGACCCACTTTATATGGAAATTGTTGGAGCTATAAGGACATGTAATAAGCACAAAAACACCCAAAGAATAGTACACACCGGTACAATGAGTTACATCCTACAGCTCATACATTCCACAACATCTTTCACAGTTATTCTCTTGTTTGAGCATTAACCCAACATAGCAACGGGCATTGACTTCAAAGAAAGACACATTTATATGGAAATTGTTGGAGCTTGCAAGGACATGAAATAACCACAAAAATCACCCGAAGGAAAGTTCATACAATGAGTCGCATCCTATGTTCTCATTTATCCTCTTGTTTTAGCTTTAACCCAAAATAGCAACGGGCACATACAATTGTTTTTTGTTTAATTTCTCTTTTTTTTCTCTGTCTAGTGTATGCATATTCCTTTATATTTCACTGTATATTTATAGTTTAGTAAAACCTACATGCAACAAGCCTAGCTTTTAAATAAGTTCACTTTTTATTTCCGTATTTAATGATTTACAGAACATTCTTTCATGTTATTCATTACTATGATTCAGGATTATCTATTCCCATATTACCTAATGAAATGTTAATGTTTTGTAACTTGAAAACAATCAATCATTACAGAACATATTCTCATTAGGACCTTGACACACTTTCCATCCGAGCTATTTTGAGACAAAACATTATTGAATGCTGCAAAAGAAACCAAAAAACGTTGATCAACAAACGCGGGTAGGATTAATTTACAAGAGAAGTAGTTCGAGCTGGCAAGGGCACATACGACCACGTGATTGCAATGACAAAACAATCCCAGACAACCGCTGTAAGAAATTCCCACACAAAACAAAAGTACACAACTAATGAGTCATGCACTTTGCAGCTTACTAATAATTATACATCCCACGATATGTATCATTCCAACTCTCTTTTCAATAAAGTTCTCCTTGAAGGTTATGGGTTTGATGTTCTTGCGGTCTACCGCTTCCTTTTGTTTTGAGGAAGTTAAAGTTAAAGAAGGGTTCTTAGTAGTGTCGCACAGTCCTTGGAGCTGATACATGACTGGGTTCTGATATGTTCTCACACACGGTATTTATTCTTCGCTACACCGCAGCATTGAGCAAGCTCTGTTAATGTTATTTTGAAACGTAAAAACTATTGACTTGTGTCTTGAACCTGAAGGAGAGGGATCAAGGTCCGGCATGTTTCATTAATCAGAGGATGTTTCTATTTCAATGATTTTTATTTATCCTTGAATAACAAAACCAATGCCATCCTTGACAGAAACGCAGTCATATGTGCGGCGTGAAAGGGAGTTAAAGAGAGAGAGAGAGAGAGAGAGAGAGATGATGATGATCAGTGCAGCACAATTAGCCTCAAGGCCTCGTCTCTTCGATGCCCTGTTCTGCTAATATTTATTTTGTTCTTTTTATAATTACCCCGGCCTTGCATGTAAATCTATCATGCATTATGGCAAAAGCATTCTCTCTATACCGCTTTCCATTTGTTTCCTTCTTTCTGCGCGTCAGGCTGAAATTGCTCCATCAATATTTGATGCCTGTTAAGATAATAAATCGGCTTTTTCTTCTTTAACGGCAGAGAAGGTCATAACAGCACGAGCATGGAGAATTTGAGTCTCCCTTTAGTGATGGACGAGCTTGTTTTTTAGTATGTGATGTAGTGTTGGGATGTGGGGTATTCCTCGGGCAAACATGCACACATGTGAGGCAGTGTGAGTCTGCCCTACCTTCAGTGGCAGGACGGCTCAAGTGACAGATAGAATTTGATGAAAATTTGTTTAAAATTGATGAAAATATGCGTTAAAAATAAAATATTATGGATATTTAGATCAGGATTTAATACATGAAGCTGCATTGACTTTTGGGAATGTCTGGAACTTTTTTTTAGGGCAGTTTAAAAGCACCAATGGGAGAAGAGGCATTCTGTGGTCTAAAGAAGAAAAAAAAACAATTCTGCCATTTTGTAAAGATGATGATGATGATGATGGTGAAGATAGAGGTGGTCATCGAGAGCTAATTAGTGATTGAGGAGTAATTCAAATTAATGAATGGAAGCAATTCCTATTGGAAAAGCCTTTGTTACAAAATGAAATGAAGAAATTTGCATGTTCTGTCACATGATTCCTTCTGCCACTGAATCAGTAAAATGTTATTAAAAATGATGATGATGGTGATGAGAGCAGAGGAGTATGTGATTGATGTCGGTTAGCCACACCACACGATCAAGGCCAATAATACCCAAGGTGAACGCGGTGAGGGGGAGTGGGGCGCGGTGAGATGGGTTGGGGCGGGCTGAATAGCGATCGTATCATGCTAGAGATAATGTGTACTTTCATGGGGTGTGTTGACGCTTGACAGCCTGATCCAAGTCAAGCACACCGATCTTCCTTTCCATAGCAATAAAAAATCCTTCTTCCGCGTGAGAACAAGCAGTTGGGGGAACACCCCCTCCCAACCCCCCTCCCCCCACAAACAAAAAGTTTCCTACCAAACAAGACTCACCTGATCGTGTGATAGATGAAAATGGCAAGATGAGGGATTGAGGCAACATGAAAGATAAAAACAAGAAGAAAAGAACAAAATGGTTAGGGTTCTATTAATTTGAACATCTTGCTAAATATTACAATCATAACATCAACAAATCATGACAATCATCTTGTACCATACCAAACAATAATATGCCTGCTTTATAAAAGAACACATGACAGTACCATTTACTATTAGGTAATGGTAAAATGATAGGTAACTATTAATAATCTTTACAAATTTACAACTAGTAATACAAAGCACTATGGTAATTTTTGTTTTTATCACTCCTAAAGTATCAATATTGTTGTTAATAACCCTAAAGTTAAATCTATATAGTAGACATTACCTAATATACAAGAATACAAATTATACAGCAGGGAAGTCATATACAGCCACACAAAGGCCTGCCCTGCAAGGGTGCTAGAGACCTTTAGAGAAATGTTGATAACTAATTTCGTTCTCCATCATTCATCTGTCATTATTCCTTTGTCAGAAGTTACCAATTAACCCTTTCACTCCTGCATTCCATCATCCCAATAGGTTTCAACACAGGGACCACCCCGTTCCTCCGGGCAACGGTTAATGGTTCAAAGAGAGAGAAAAAAAAATCATGAATTTCATAACCATAATATTTGCTGACGCATAAGCATGTCCTTGGATAAGAAAGAGGTAAAGATATTGACTACACTACAAACAAATATTTCATTGCAAAATGAAAATAGTCGAGCATGAATAGAATTAGGCCACACTGCTGAAGACAATGGTTTTATTGTTTGAAAATACTTTATACGGTTTGATGGAGATATGTTATGGTATGACACTATTTCGTGATGGTACAAAAATGTTTGAAATGGAACGAGGTCCAGGGGGGTCAACCATCAAAATTAATTCCTAGTTCTGTGGGTTTGGGTTTTTTTCTTCAAAGGCTTAGTACATGCTTGCCTGACATAGCATCAGCAGCTACCTGTAGTTTATACTAACATTATAAACCTTGATGTACTCTCTACACTATTGAAAAGGTTAACAAAGTATGTTTCGAGAATGGCCCTTTCAATGAAAAAATATTCAAAGTGATATTCATTAACAGGTATATCAAACTGTTGGTAACCAATTATTTCAATAAGAAACATCAAGAAATTGGAATATTCTACATTTATGATCAAACTGGTCTATTTGACATCGTAGATGTGCTCTCTGCAATATTGAAAAGGTTAACGGTCACTGTATGTTTCCACAATGGCAGTTCAGTTTATGAAAATATTCAGACAGATTACAAAAAAAAAAAAGAGGGAGAGGCCTTCCAACGGCCTTGGCTCTGTCATTGATTGATATGAGAATCTTGCCTCGTCGTCGAAGATGATACGGTTGACCCAATTAGAGTCTGCGGGATAAGGCAATATAATTATGTAATATTAAATGGCCTTGACTGGGACAGTACACAAAGATATAATATCGGACGAGTTTTGTTTTGCGCATGACGCATGAGTCGAAGAGTGGGTGAAATATCATCAAAATGCTGGTTATATCGTCTGTTGAGAGCCAATTCCTCTCATTTTTTCTGATTCTTTTAAAACCAACTTAATATCAAGGTGGACTTCTCCTTTAAAAATGAATGTATCATCTGCTAAGAGCAAGAAGGGAATTAACTCTTGCGTTGCAACGCCCTTCTGTCTCTCAGCAAATGGTACATCTTTGTATGGCTTATATAACTGAATAAAAATGACGAAAATAGATAATTCATGGACAGGTTACCAAAATAAATCAAACCACAAAAATATCAAATCTGGCTATTGTCTTTGACTTTTTATAAAGCCCCTGAATACAAATATCAGAAATAACAATGAATCAATATATTTACCAAAGAACAAAGAAATGATAAATAATTGATTGACAGGTTAGTATAACAACTGACACCACAAAAATGTCAATACTGGTTAATTCTTTTTTTTTTTTTAATTTCCATAGGACAAGCAAGGCTACACCGTCAGGCATGTAAAGTGAAATCAACAAGCGTAACAGTGAGAAAAAAGGGGACAACCCCTTTATTCTCTCATTTTCATATCTTTTTGCACACCTATATGTACTTTCTCACTTGTATTTTGTCTCTCCCCCCACGAAAAAATACCGCTCTTATCTTAATAATAAGGGAAATTGTATAATGCGAGTGAGTCAATGCCCTACCAAGGTCGGGGATGAATAATATCCCGCTAGGTTCAGTGCCGAAGCGTGACCTTTTTTCTTGTTTAAAGTGGAGAGTAATGAGTTTGCTTTAATGATCATCTTCGATATTGAGCAGCCTAAGCTGTGGAGAAAACAGTGGCCTTGAACAAGAACTCTACAAGGTGAGCCAAGAAAATTTGTATGATGCTGTTATGAAAAGGGACGGAGTGATTGCACTTTCTGTTAATGATAGATGAGTATGAAAATTGGCACGATTGGGATGATGGAAAATAGGCCAAGGATTCTTTTTCTCATGCATTATTTTTGTAGTATTTAAAATTTTTACTGTTAGTACCTCCCACCTCCCCTGTCTCTCTCCGTCTCCCTCCCTCTCTTACTTCTTTTTCTCTATTCCCTTCCTTTCCACTCTCTTCCCCTCCTCTCTCTCTCTCTCTCTCTCTCTTTCCCTCCCTCCCTCTCTCACTTCTTTTTCTTTATCCCCTTCCCTTCCACTTTCTCCCCCTCTTATCTTTTCTTCCCTCCTCTCTTTCTCTCTCTCCCTCCCTCCCTCCCTCCCTCCCTCTCTCTCACTTCTTTCTCTATCCCCTTCCCTTCCACTCTCTCCCCCTCCTCTCCTTTCTTCTCTTCTCTCTTTCTCCCCTCTCTCTCCTCTTTCCCCTGTCACGTTCTACACTCTCCTCTCTCTATTAACCTCTCCTCCACTTTCCCCCTTCACCCCTCTCCCTTCTTTTTCTCTATTCCCTTCCCTTCCATTCTCTTCCCCTCCACTCTTTTCTTCTCTCCTCTCCTCTTTCTCCTGTCTCTTTCTCTCTCTTTCTCTATCTCTCTCTCTCCTCTCTCACTTTCCCTCTTCCCCTCTCCCACCATCTCTCTCTCTCTCTCTCTCTCTCTACTCTTCTATTGAGACACCCTGTAGTACTCTCCCTCCCGCAGGTTTTCGTCCTTGGCTATGAGTTGTCTATCAGAGACAGATTGCTGGATATTAGCTCGGGTCCTTGAGCTTCTTCGTCTCATTCTACTTTAATCAGCACATTATTTTTAGAGATTGGCTCAAACTCCCTTACCCAACATTCATATATAAAATCTAAAACAGAAAAAAAAAAAAAAATGGAAAGAGAGAGAGAGAGAGAGAGATAAAAAATTGAGTTCATGCAGCTCTCGGCTCCATTTCATTAAAGGGATTGGATAACTTTGTCTCAGACTTTCTGAAACAAAATCCTGGCTTTAGCTCATGCTGGAATAATATTTATAAATATTATTTAGCTTTTATATAGCGCTTACCACTCTAAGCGCTTTACAAATATATTATTACCCCGGTCATTGGATTCAGTGCTTGCCTGCACACAATGTGTGCACAATCTCCACTCCCAGGGGAGCATTCCAGCCAGGCGTTTCTTGACGCTTAAAAACTGTTTGACCAACAATGAGGGTCGCATCCTACCAGGTACCCATTTAACACCTGGGTGATTATAAACCTTTAGGTCAGTCAGGAACCCATGACTTTTACAAGCTGATCCCCTGTCTGATTATCAAAATATATTTATGATAGGAAATTGAAATTGAAATTTTTGTTTTCCTTACTGTTTCTATAACACTACAATCTACCAGGGAAAATGATTTTGGTAAAACCGGTCACTCAAAGATTTTTACTCTTTTGAGGCACTTCATTCTATCATTTTGAAGCGCAATTTTGTTAGGCTCCAATATTACACCATATAACAGACACTGATAACAGGTAGGGCCATGCATCTCAGATTAAACATTGTAAAACGATGCCTTTAAAGCTGCAGTTAGTGCAAGGACCAGCACTTTGTAGCAGGTGACTGGCTGTCTGCCTGACATGACAAGTGCAATCGCATAAAATCTCACTTCATAATATTCCTCCTCTTTTATCGACTGTCTAGTCGTTTTTTTTATCATTTTGTGTCAATTTTGAAGAGTATCATATCTATGGCGCTATGACGGATGCTTTGGTGACATTTTCTCTAGGATTAGGGTTAGGTCTGAAATCGGGCTTTGGGTTAGCGGTGACGGTAGGTGTAGTGCTCGGGTTGAGGTCAAAGTGAAAAATTTGGTAACTGTAGGAGTGTTTGCACTATCTCGAGATTGCCAAATATCCAGATATTTGAATTTATCCCGATCGCAAACTATCAAGCTTATTTGCGTCTTCATTAGACCGAAGTAGCAAATTAGTTGGATAGTTGGTCGGGATAATATCCCAAGATATCTCGGTCTAGTTTGCGGTTTTCCGTGTTTACTCAAGGTCAGCGGTTGTACAAGTGCTGAGCGGTATACATCGCATGTGCATCGCATGGGATCAGGATATATGACTCCGGACTTCGGTCTAATGAAGACGGTCGCAAACTATCCCGCTAGTTCGGAAATAGTAAGATATTTTGCAAACTAGACCGAGATATCTTGGGATATTATCCCGACCAACTATCCAGCTAATTTGCTACTTCGGTCTAAGGAAGACGAAAATAGCTGGATAGTTTGCGATCGGGATAGTTCAAATAGCTGGATATTTGGCAATCTCGAGATAGTGAATACGGGCTTAGAAGGAACTTGACAGCGGAGCATGTGTCTCTTTCACACAAACAACTACAATTTATTTCCAGTTTCATCAATAAAATACCAAGCCAGGTTTAACCATGGTAGGGCTTTGTTGGAATGGTGTGCTTTATATACCGAATCATACCATATTTAACAGGTAAACACAATAACAATTCAAGAAAAAATATCTTTACCTTGGAAATCCAGGCCCACATATATCCACCCCCTCTTTATTCATAAAAATAGAGGGCAATAATATCATACACTGACAGAAATACAGCATTGAATTTCATGCACAAAGGTTATTATTCAATAATAACTAGATTATTTAAAGTCAACAAACCATCCCATATGTTTACCCTGGCTTATCTTCCATCAAATCTCTCTAAAAGGGTGAGATTATTTTTTCAGGGGGACGATGAAAGGGTCTGCCTATTTTATTCCGATAATTTTCTCTTTGTGGCATCGGTGTCATTGAAAGGCAATTAAAAAACAAATAAACAGCATTAGAAATGCTTTGCCCGTGCCGCTGCTCCTGCCTCGTGATTCACGCGGCTCACGTTTCACGGGGAAAATGGTGGAAATGGAGCTTCATCTTGCATTATTCACTCCGATGTCATGCATTATTCATGAAGGCCTCATGTTTTATGCACGTCGCCCTCTATGCATTGTCATGGGGCGGCGGCAGCGTGGCCTTGACGATGGAGGTGAATTGGCGGAGTCAATGCCCGACCATAAACAAGGCTGACCTTAGCCTAAGCCCAGCCTAAAAGCTGACCTAAATCGGTTCTAAATCCCAAGATACCGAACGTTCCCAAATCTGGCCTTCATCCAGACCTCTGTTCTAATTTGTTTGAATCTCAAATATCCTGCGCATTATTTAGGTTTAATGAGGCAAGAAGAGTGTTAGTCGTTTTTTTTTTTTTAGAAATCACAAAAAACCCTTAGCAATGATTTAAAAAAACTAAACCCAATGCAGCATTGAGCATAATAACATATAATTTCCTGATATTGTTTTAGAGGCCTTAAGTATTGGTCTGAATAAAAGAATTAGTTATATTTTAAGAATAGAGAAAAATAACATAATCCAACATCCAATACAAAATATTTAAAAATAAATTTAACATTATATGTTTGGGTAAAGAAGCATCTGAAAAATGATTTTGAACAAAATGTATAGCTGATGAGCTGATGAAAAATAAGCAAAATGTACAAGGCATTTTATAAAAAGTATCTGGACTGCCATATTGCCAGGCTCTGTACAACATGTGTTCATCTCCATGATAGCAATTTAAAAAAACAAACTGATTTTTTAAAACATTTCTGAAAATGATAAAGCTTGAACAACACGCAGCACAATGTGGCGTCAATGCTCACAATGCCACTAAAATCACAAGCATACATGTTCTGTATGGAGTCAAATGTGCTTTAACTCTGTGTATAAAAATGACAAATACCGGCAGACGATTCCGGAACTAATATTGTCATGAGGCAAATTTGTAAACATGTTTCCTTCCCACATCATTTATCCCGACGTAATATTAGATATGCGGTACAAAGCCACCATTATTCCTAAACCAATTTCAAATTTCATGATCAAAGACAATTATTTTTCTTTAATCCGCAAGCCAGATGTGCATTTCAACCACCAAAACCAACAAGCTTTGCATAATAACTATCAGGAATAATGCAAGGTAGGGTAAGGCAATAACTGTTTCTATTTTTTCCGTTGTTATTTGGAACACTGCTTGATTCTGAATTCTCAGACAATTTTTGTTAGTTGTTACGCCGCAAAATAGTATACCATAAATGCAAACTTTTCAAGCAAATGAACTCTTGTGGAATTATAATTTGTAATACCTTTTTGTGCAATCCAAATTTTGAAATTGAAAATGATTTTATTCACCATACATAAATTTTCAAATCTATGCAATAAAAAATGTCAAATAAAAAAAAAGTGATGATCTTCCATGTGATGCTCACTGAAACCAGTTAAAGTATAACAAAAACACCTGCTTATAAAGATTACATTTCTTGGCCAATCGACCATGAAAGGTTTTTAAAAACAGGTTTCACTGTTCAGAAATTCCTTGTTTAACCATTTTATTTTGGAATGCCACCAACAATTAGATTGGGGCTCTGGATGCATTCCATGATGTCAATGTCCGAATCTTGACCGACTACGGACTTACTGGGAGGAAGATAACCAAAGCGGTCAATCTCCCAGTTCACCCCCTGACCACAAGTCTTAAATCCCCCC